>JAVYIG010006987.1:0-108652 GCA_035222895.1 Strongylocentrotus droebachiensis | reverse complement strand
ATAAAAACTTGACCTTTTTTGCATGGTCGCGGAATGCACGTAGACTGCATATAAAATGCATTGCGTACAATCTCTATGGAAATAATTTTAACACACAACATCGGGTGCGCGATCAACACCCTGACAACTAGATTTATTTTCGTATACAGTCTAGACCTCTATACGTCTATGCTTTTTCAGCAACCAAACGAACATGTTTATGGATAATTTCACGTACCCTTTTTGTTGTTCTTGCTGTCAGCGAGTCTTGCATTTGATAAGTTGAAATCTTGGGAGAGATTCTTGAGCCATTTTTGTCTTGTTTGGAATTGTCTTGTCTTGTATGAAAATACCGACCAATTTTTCGCACACCTATGGTATCTTCGATCGCTCAAACCATTTTTTAACATGTAAACCTATGGGGTAACCATGGACACTGAACTATTTTTTTAATAACCATGGTTATTAAAAATATTAAATGTTTTATGCATGGTTACCGGGAATTTTACAGGAACAGTTGAAGTTTATGAATGCAATTTCGACCAATCAGATGGCTGGATTACTTAAGTGAGGTATAAAAAATAATATTACATTCTTGTATAACACTTTGTGATAAAACGTCCCTATGGGCTTCCAAAGAACTTTTGGAAACTATTACCCTAGCTTTAGCTACGGCAGCCATTATCAGCATTTGAGAGTAGAAGGTGACATCTGTATGGAAGGGAGAGGGGAGAAATGAGACAGAAGAAGGAAGGAAGATGAGGTTCATGAGGATAATCTTGAGCTCAATAACCGACTGCCACATTGTTTTGTTTAGGTTGGATATGACATGACAAAGCGAGCTGCAGAAACACTGTTCAGCAAGGCCGGAGCTAGTGTGGCGGATGTAGACGTGGTGGAACTACACGACTGTTTCGCAGCCAATGAACTCATCACATATGAAGCCCTGGGACTCTGCCCTGAAGGTAAGTACATGTGGGATAGTGATCCAAATGGTGGTCTTTGGATCGGTCTGATATTTGCTATTTACTCGTAAAACCCCCCCCCCCCCCAAAAAAAAAAAAAATAATAATAAATAAATAAATAAATGAAAAAATAAAAAATAGATAAAAAAATAATAATAATGATAATAATAAGTAAAATAAAAAATAAATAAATAAATAAATTCAAAAATAATAATAATAATTTACAATCTGTATGTGCTTGTCTTGACAGCAAAAGTATAGCAAATTATTAGGGTTTGCCTTTAGGGTATTTAGCCAGGGCCCCATTTCACTAATTTTATCATCAGTGACAAATGACAGTTGTTATTATAAGCTAGTGAAATCCTTGCTTCTGATTGGTTATCAGCAGATTTGTCACTCATCCTTGTCATTTGTCATTGAAAAAAGGCTTTGTGAAACGGGTCCCTGGTCTTTCTGTTTTGAGGTTCTCCATGTTTTAGATGTCAGCAAAATCAATAATTAGAAGGATGATAATAATGATAACAATAGGCATTTATATAGAGCCGTCTATCTAGACAATTCTATTCCGAGGCACACAAGAAAAATAGAAAGAATGAGAGAGTTTGGATGAGTGTCATAGTGCCAAGTACAGGTATTGTTTAAAAAGATACGATTTCAGTTTGGATTTAAAGGTCTCTAAGGAAGTTATGATTCTCAAATTAAATGGTAAATTATTTCATAAACATGGTAAAGCACCCAGAAACATTGGTCAAGGTCATATGTACAGTAGGTCACAATTAAAATTATTTAAATGACAACTAAAATAAGGGAAATGTAATGTTCAAGGGTCAATGCACCTAAACATATTGGTATTATCTTAGAAAACATTTAGAGGAAACTGACTGTTAATTTTGCATAAACTGACTGTTAATTTTGCATATTCAAGTCAAAAATGTTAAGAATTCGGGAAGGAGTGTGTTTGCTTGCTCTGAAACCATCCGATTTGTCTTGTATTTCAGGTAAAGCTGGAGAGTTCATTGACAGTGGTGATAACACGTATGGAGGAAAGTTTGTGGTCAACCCAAGTGGAGGTCTCATCTCGAAAGGACATCCTCTAGGAGCTACAGGTGGGACTAAAGGAGAATTTTATGATATTCAGGCTTTTTTTTTCTCTCTCTTTTTCTTTGTTTTTGTCTTAGATGAGCTGATTTAGGCTGATTTTAAATTCTGTCAATTTATTTCTTCAAGAAACATTTTGGGAAATATTATGGATGACCTAGAAAGGAAATGGTGTAATTTTGAGATATGTTTGTACTAAAATTATCAGGAAAGTGGATGTTACCCTTTTATCTTGATCAGGGGACTTCACATTTTGATTTCAAGCTTTTCAAAAAAATTGCTGTGGAAAGTCTTTACAAGATCTAATGCTAGTTGAGAGCTGTAGTACACATGTACATATGCATGTGTACTCTATAACGGTCTTGGACAAGGTGTCGTAGTTGAGTGGTTGAAGCTCTTGACTTGAAATGCAAAGGATGTGAGTTTGTTCCCGACACAGCACTAATGTCCTTTGGCAAGGCATTCATCTACATTTTCCATGAACAAAGCCTTTTTGTAAGTAATTGCCATATGCCCTCACGGTGACCATATGGTAGGAATTATCCCCAGAGAGTGGAAATGGTGAACATTATGTGTGAATCAATCTGATGACCCTCTTAATAATATTTGTTAAGTGCTTAAAGACGGTACTGTGCATAAAGCGCTCTATAAATCCGGATTATTATTATTATTATCATCGCTTTACTTCATGCCAGTGTCCACAATAATAATAATAATAATAATAATAGGCATTCATATAGCGCCGTCTATCTAGACAATTCTATTCCGAGGCACACAAGAGAAATAGAAAGAATAAGAGAGTTTGGATAAGTGTCATAGTGCCATATACAGGTATTGTTTCAAAAGATGAGATTTCAGTTTGGATTTAAAGGTCTTCTAAAGAAGTTATGATTCTCAAATTAAATGGTAAATTATTCCAAAGATTCCCTGGTATAGACTTTATACAGAGTGGTTCCTACCCCCTGTCCACCCACCTCTTGAAGTTGGTATCTCTAGAGCTGCTTGAGCTTTGGACCCAAGATTAATCATTAACCAAGCTTTGATTGATCTTGGTATCAGTTGATAAGAACCTTATTGGTAGGCTTATCAATTACATTATACAGGCTGTTGGATCCCATACTGGGTGTTCAGGTTTTATATCAGGATTGGTTTCTCACCCCCTCTCGCTCTCCCTTCCCGTCCCCTTCTCCTTCCCACACCCTTCCCCCTCCCCTCCTCCTGTTTCCTCACCCCCTCCCCCTTCCTCTCCCCAATCCCACTCCCTCCTTCTGTCTCTCCCCATCACACTCCCTCTCTGCATTGTCCATATGTATTGGTAGACATTACAAGTCAATTATTCTAAAATTATAGGTCTGAACCTTCTCGTACAAGTAAGTCTTTGCTTTAGGGATCTTTTCCAAATTTTCACCCACAATTTGTTTTCCTCCAGAAGGATAATTAGATAGCTACTATAGGAACTGGTGGGAATTAATCACTAGATTATCATCTGAACTGATAGGAAGTTTTTGTCCATATCCATTTTGAACATTAAATTGCATCAGAAGAAAGCACATGCAGCTTATTAGCTGATACGTCAAGCTTTTTCAACATCCCCCCAAAAAGATGAATGCCTTAATATTTAAAAGCCTGTATTGCAAGGCTGAACTTGCTAATTCTTGGACACATTATAGTAATCTTTGACTGCAAACAATCACTGCTTGCAGCAGACATGAGATCCAGGGGTAAAGGTTGCATTGATTAATTTTAACCCAACTAATTGAGATAAGGGGTACTACCCCTGGGTGCGTATATGATAGGGCAGCATGATGCTAGGTAAATACATGTACTGTATATAGGTAGACCTACTTGTGCTGTGCATGCCCTAACCTGTTACATATACCATCTTTTGGTGAGTGCAATATTTGTGTCCTTACCTTAAATGTTAGTCACTGATCACTGCATTATTGATATGTAAGGTTAAGAATTTTAGTGTTGCCCTTTTTCATGTATTACTGGCATATTCATGTAAGTATGTTTTTAGATGTGTATTTGGTATTCTATTTCTAACCACCTAGTTTTACACATAAACTGACTGTGCGCACATGTACTATGGCCAAAGGCATTGGAGAATTATTTGTCCAACAAGTGATTCTCAATTTTTCTGTTTCTTGCTTTCTATATCTACTGCCTTTTATCCTCAATACCCTGTCTCTCTCTCTGTCCCTCTCTCCTCCTTGTTTTCTGTTTCTCAATTCCCTACATTTCTTCTGTATGATACGGGCCTCTCTGTACTATATTTTACTTTGAACATTGTTTTTACTCTATTATGTCTCTCTCTATATCTACCCACCCCCTGTCGGTCTCTCCCCATCATGCCCTACTCTCTCTCTCTCTCTCTCTCTATGCCACACATACTCTTTTTCCCTCTCTCTTACATTCGCTCTCTCTCTCTCCTCTCTGTCACACATACTCTCTCTCTCTCTCTCACTCTGTCACACTCTCTCTTTCTCTCTCTCTCTCTCTCTCTGACTCTCTCTCACTCTTACTCTCTCTCTTTCTCTTCCCCCCCCCTTCAGGTCTAGCCCAGTGTGCTGAGCTTTGTTGGCAGCTTCGAGGCAAGGCAGACAAGAGACAGGTAGAGGGAGCCAAACTAGCCTTGCAGCATAACATAGGACTCGGAGGGGCAGCAGTGTGTGCATTGTACAGGATGGGTTTCCCAGAGCAAGGCAGACCAAGGTAGGTTCACTAACATTCAAGATTCAAGATTCAAGATTCAAGATTCAAGATTTATTTATTTCTTTCCACTTGCATAAAAAAAAGCATTTCATTCAGGAACAGTAGTAACAAGTTCATCGTCAACTAGCATAAATACATTAACAATGAAACAGTTATAAAGACTTTAACAAATGTGGGAAAAAGAGGTGGTCTGTTAAAAAGCACAGCTTGTTAAGACACAGATCACCTTTACAAAAACAACTTTTTTTTTTAAAGAAATAGGTTACAATACAGGGGGAGGGGGACTAATAATACTAATCTAGTTACCTGTACAGACTATGAATAAATATCAGATCTACCACTAATTTACAAAATATGGTAGACTAAAAAAGAAAACAGAATAAAGATAATGTAAAAGTAAAGAAATAGGGAAAAGAGGATAATGTACAACACGGGGGGGGGGGGGGGGGGACAATGCTAATCCAGTTACCTATATTGAATATTAATAAATATCAGATCTATTCACTGTAAGTGTACAGTAGATGAAATTTCAGCTTACGTTTGAAGACAGAAGAGCTTACAGACTGCCTAATAGAACAGTCTAAAGAGTTCCAATACTTTGGTCCAGTATGTGCAAGTGTATTAATCCTAAGCTGAGTTCTAGCTGATGATACATGGTATAAGGCAGCCTGCCTAGTAGAATATTTGTGTATTTGGTTATTCTTTACAAAAATAGATGCTATTGCCATGGGAGCTTCACCCTTCTCCAACTGATACATAAGATATCCCAGATATAGAAAGTATATATCTTTTACCTTCAGCATTTTATTTTCATAAAATAGCTTGTCAGTGTGAGCACGCCAATCAGCTGCCGAAATAATTCTCACTGCTCTCTTTTGAATGAGCAGAATTTTATTTAAGTAGGATTTGGCTGAGGCACCCCAGGCTAACACACCATAATTTAAGTATGGCAAAATTAAGGAACAGTACAACATGCTAAGTACATTTCTTGGGAATACAAACTTCAATTTGTTGATCATACCAACATTTCTAGAGAGCACTTTACTTAATTGAGTAGTATGCATCTTCCAAGTCAATTTATCATCAATGTGGAGACCTAAAAATTTAATAAATGAGACCTTTTCAATATTTACCTGATCAAAGACTACATTACCAGGCATTACTGTTTCACTATTACTGAATAACATGTATTTAGTTTTTAATAAGTTAAGTGACAGTTTATTTGCATGAATCCATTTAGTCAATACACAAAGCTCTCTATTTACAGTTTCTAAAAGAGTGTTTAAGTTTCTATGAGAACAGAATACACTTGTGTCGTCTGCAAATAGCAAAAAAGAAAACGTCTCTGAGGATTTTGGAAAATCATTTACATATAAAATAAAAAGCAGGGGACCCAAAAGGGAACCTTGAGGTACTCCACACGTGACGGGTAACATATCTGAACAAACTTCGCCGAGCTGCACAAATTGCTGTCTGTTACTAAGATAACTTCTAAACCATTCGAGTGCAGGTCCTCTTACCCCATAATAAGAGAGCTTGTGCAACAAAATATTATGGTTCACCGTATCAAAAGCTTTGGAATAATCCAAAAATATACCAACCGTATGGAGGTGTTTATCAAGTGCCGAAGATATTTTGTCAAGAAGACATAACACAGCATGAGAAGTTGTGTGTTTCTCGCGAAAACCAAACTGAGAATTTGAGAAAACTTGACACGACTTCAAAAAAATTATCAATCTGATATATACAAGTTTTTCCAAAATCTTGGAGAAGACAGTAAGTAGAGAAATTGGTCTATAATTACCCGTTTCTACAGGGTTCCCTTTTTTATATATAGGCACAACTTTAGCTATTTTCATTTTTTTAGGAACACTTCCATGCATTAAAGACAAGTTATAAATGTGAGTGAGAGGTACGACTACAAATGAAATTACTTCTTTTATCAAATCATTAGTTATTCCATCATATCCAGGGCTCTTTTTCCTTTTCAAGCCACTTACAACATCTATAACCTCAGAAATCACTACAGGAACAAAAAATAAACTCTTTTCATTTGGACTGGTTAAATAATTTCCATAGGTTTCCTGTATATCAGGTATGGAGCTAGACAGAGTAGCACCAATGTTAGAAAAATATTCATTAAATGCTTCACACATAAGTTTCTTATCTTCAATAAGACCATCCTTCCAGGTGAGTTTTGTAATACTCTGTAGTTTAGGATTGGTTTTCAAGACATTTCGAATAACTTTCCATGTTCCTTTAACATTGTTACAAGTAGATTGGAATTGAAAATGATAATAGTCTTTCTTTGCTTGGCGCAGAGCAGAAGTCAATATATTTCTATAGTTAGTATACCTTAACTTGGCGACACCAGTCTGCTTTGCTTTGTATATACAAAACAAACGATTCTTTTTATTTATGGACCTAAGTAAAGACTTAGTGACCCATGGCATTCGAGGTACTCTTTTATATTCTTGCTTACTTCTCTGCACCAAGGGAAAGCATCTGTCATAAAATAACACTATTATATCCATGAATTTATCAAAAGACTTATCAACTTCTGTTTCACATAAAACTTCGTTCCACTCAACAGTTTCCAATTCTCTCTTAAATTTTGTAATATTTCCCTGAGTGAATTTCCGTGTTAACTTATCATAGGATTCATTACAAGAATTCCTTAATGCTAAAGATGTTCTAGCAAATATAGGGAAATGATCCGATATATCGGCCACTATTATACCAGCAGCGGGAAAAGGGTGCAAATTGGTGAAAATATTGTCAATTAAGGTTTGTGAGTTTTCTGCTACTCTAGTTGGCTTATTAATCAGAGGAATCAAAGAAAATGTACTTAAAGTATCAACAAAATTATTAACAGAGTTATCGCGATCATAACTTAATAAATTTATATTAAAATCACCCATAATAATAATTTTTTTATTTCTGAATAATGGGCTTGAAAGAGTGTTAGACAATTCTTCAATAAATTCATTCACATCACCATTTGGTGGCCTGTAGACTACTCCCACTAGCAAGTTTTTTTCTCCAGGAATTATAATCTCAACAAATAGAGACTCTAATGAATCATTCATAATGTACAATTCTGTTTTTGTATGACACTCAAATGAAATGGGAATATACATTGCTACACCACCACCGGATCTGCTTTGTCGATTATTAGTGATAAGTTGATACCTAGAAAGATCGTACATGGCAGTTGGATGACTAGAAAACCAAGTTTCAGTGATTCCAATTATTGGGTACTTGTCCTGAAAAGTGTCCAAAAACAAGGAAAGCCTGTCAAAATTTGCATTCATGCTACGCACATTAAAGTGCAAAAAGGATGTTTCATTGACAGGACAGTTTTCTAAATGTTCAGAAAATTGTTTTTCAGTAAAATATTTTGAGTCATACACTGTAGTTTCAACCTCGTCATTCAACATATATTCAAAATGTGTTGCATTCATATTCAACTCTGCAACAATATTCTCATCAGACTGAGTGTGGCTCAATTGAGCATTAACCTGAGGCATCATAACCTTGACTAAAATCTGCACGTAGATCTGTGGTTATGAAGTAAGTAACTGGATTTAGCAATAGCACATAAGGGGGAAAAAATACACACACACAATTGATTGAGATGTTAAAAGCCATCCTTTCCGCATGGCAAAGCATCACGTGTACAAAAATGTGATGTGTTAACATATTTACAAACTTCCTCAAAATGAGTAAGGAAAAAAGACTCATTTACAGAGGTTAAAATCTAACAAACAACAAACATGGGTTGCTTCTGGGGCCCAGAATCAACCTAAGAAAAATAATGATTTTCTCTAGCGTACATAGTCTAATACATGGAGAGGTCTACATACTATTTAACAATAAACATACATTCTTTACGACTCACTTCATTCACATGTGAAGAAATCAGATTGGTCGTTTTACTCACTGGTTATATATCCAACCAAGTAGAAAAAGAGGTTAAAGAAGTACTTGGAAAATTCATAGGAATACTATGAATTAGATGCAAAGAAATAAAACAATAGAGTTGAGATCACAGATAAACACAGTCAAGCCTTATGAATCAATGCGCTCATGAATGACGGTCGTGACATTAAGATGCATGGGCAAGATCAGTGGCAGCTTGATAGAAAATAGCAGGGGCACCCCCTCGAGAACGCCACTTCCCTGCAGAAAAGTGAAGGAATGTCCCAGCGCGATATGCATCTGAAACTTCCTTCTTCCACTTATTTTTCTCATCCCTGTCTTGTTTAGTGTAATCATCCACGATGTAGAAGGGAGCATCCTTTAGCTTTTGGCGCTTGAGAGACATGATGTGTCGTTTGTCCTGAAAAGATAGTAACTTGAATAACAAGTGTCTCGGCCTCCCTTCAATCGGTTTCCCATCTCGATGTGCTCGCTCTATTTGTGGATTTTGCATCCCAAAGTACTGGACCAGCAAAGTGGCTACTTTCCCATCTGGCTTCTCACCATTATCCTCCGCCAGGCCGACGATCCTTAAGTTATTTCTTCTTGAAAATCTTTCAAGTTTATTTTCTGCCTCCTCGGCTTTATGGATTTGGATGTGGAGATTTTCAAGTTTCTTCTCGATAGAATCGACCTTCTGCTCAAGAGGCTGAACACGTTGCTCAAGATCAGTTGTGCGGGTGGCTTGAAATTCCAGGGCAGACTCAAAACCATCCAGCTTAGATTGAATGTTAGTTATGCCCCGACGCACGAACTGCTCAAAATCAGAGCCCGTGGCACTGGCATCTGAGTTGCAAGGCAATCCATCGCACAGCTCAGCTTGCGCTGGTACATGCACGGACACAGATGCAGACTTGCCGGTGGCCGTGTCGCGTGGCTTTGATTGGCTATTCCTAGGCATGACGAGAGTTATAAATACTTTCTCCTGGCAGAAATCTCACATAATAAATAGCTGATAACTGTATCAAAATGTTCTCCTCCCTACATAGTAAGATGAAGTTAAGTTGGTTGTAAGAGAAATCATATCTAAGTCCATGTAACAAACGAACATATCTGGAGCCCCAGCAACTCACGTCAACCCGCGGCCATCTTTTTCATCTTTTTTATGTATATGTGGGACTGAAATAAGAAAACTAAGATTCAACTACATTGATCTAGCTTGGAGAGGTGGTAGTGTGTCAATTGTACAGGATGGGTTTCCCAGAGCTAGACAGACAGAGGTAGGTTCACAAACATTAAATCGTACATGTGGGACTGAAATAAGAAAATTGAGATTCAACTACATTGATCCACCTTGGAGAAGTGGTAGTGTGTAAATTATACAGAATAGGTTTCCTAGCGCAAGACAGAGTCACAGACCAAAGTTAGTATTTAAACAAGGAAGGAAAAAATTGGGACACTTTGATTGCATAACATCTGTAGTATCTTTCATCCTTTAAATTTCTAAGGTTTTGCAAAGCACAGTGTAGTGCAACGCTCAAAATACACGGGGGCGGTGGGCGATTCGCCCCCGTGAGCTCCATAATCGCCCCCGTCAGGTTGCTCACGGGGGCGATTGCAAAATTAAAAATCGCCCCCGTGGAATTATAAAATAAAGATTTTCTTTTCTGATATAACTTTAACACAATATTGAGTATCAATTTTCAAACCTTAAACAAATGAAATGGAACTTAGATGGCGCTATCTCTCCCATCTCTATGAGTAGACTATTACCGATACAAAAAAACAGAAGCTCGCACTATATTGCGCGGCCGTCAGCAGTGGCTATACTGCGCCGGTAGTACAGATTTGCACGCTGACGCCCAATATCTGCTGGAGCTGGAGACGATCACGCAAAGACTGAAATATGCAGAAGTTTTTCGTTGTGAAAAGTGTAAATCTTCTGAAATCTGGTGATTCTAAAAGACCAGCAAATTATGTACCTCGACCAGTAAATCAATATCGAGAAGAAGAACAAGACCAAAGATGTTGCAGGGGCGGATCTAGGCGGTTTAGGGGGTTTAACCCTCCTACCCCCCCCCCCCCCCCTCCCCCTTGGGCTGCCAAGTGAAAATGTGATGTGCATAGAAAAATGCCGTCATGTGTCCAGACCTACACAGTATAGATGTCAGTAGATGCCAGGAAAGCATCACTTACGGGGGTTCAAAATAGCACCAAAAAAATGCTCCGCACGTTAATTAGTAGATGCCAGGAAAATATCACTTACGGGGGTTCAAAATAGCACCAAAAAATCGCCTCGCCGCTTCGCGGCTCGTGGACGATGCTCCGCATGTTAGTAGATGTCAGGAAAACATCACTGTCTTACGGGGGTTCAAAATAGCAACAACAAAAATCGCCTCGCCGCTACGCGGCTCGTGGACGATAAATGATAATGATAAAAAACAAGGAATTTAGGAGTTTGATGGGTACCAATTAAATGGAAATTTGTATTAAAATAAGAGCCCCCGTCAGCACTAAAAGAGCCCCCGTGAGAAGGCTCACGGGGGCTCTTTTTGGGGGGGAAGAGCCCCCGTGGACAAAAAATTAATTTGAGCCTTGGTGTAGTGTACCATTTATTTCATGATCACAAATAAAACAAAATGTCTGGAGAAAGTCTGGCAAATTATCAATTAAAGGATGTCTTGTATCTTTTTGTTTAAATGAGGTTTTGGTCATTGAAGATATGACAAAATCTTGTAACTTTCTCAATTTTTTGACAATGACAACAAGAAAATGATAATTATAGAATAAGAAAATGTCTTTGTGATAGTGTCTGTATTTAAAGGTGGATAGACAATTCTCTTATCCTCTTATTTTTATATTATATTTTAATTGTGATTATTGATTTTATATTTTTTTGTGTATTTATTACTTGTGCAGGTATAACCTTCAGGCCAACCTAACAGCAGCAGAGGTGTTCAAATGTGAAGCTGTCTTCAAAGAAATTGAGAATGCTCTCAAAGTTGTAAGCTTTTATTATTGCTACCACTTTCTCCTCCACGATGGCTATCATCGATGTCATGGGCACTATTCCCATGAGCATTACTATCACTATCACCACCACCACCACCACCACCACCACCACCACCACCACCACCACCACCACCACCACTACCATCATCCAACCATCATTATCATCAGTCATCACGTTCAATGTATTATGTAATCAAATGTTCATTTTCACTGGTGTGTGAATAATTTGTCAAATCAATGTGCTGTGAAGTGACCAAAAAATAAAAAAGACAATTTCAATAAAAATAAAAAAAATCAGTCATCACCACCACCACCACCACCATCAGATGGCTAACACTACATCCATCTACATCACCACTGCCACCACAATACTCATTTCACCCAGTACCATTACCAGTTCCTCTAATTACCATCACCATCATCACTGTCAAAAAATTTCATCGACCATAGGCAGCTAATAATATTATCCAAAGCCATATATAATATTCTTCAGAGTAAATATTCATCATCATTTAAACTATTGTTTTCTTAAAGTGACTCAGTAACATTGTTGAAGGTTGATGTGTAAGTTTTGTATAAAATGTTACTTATTATATTCCTTCTACTACACTTACCCTCTAACAGGCAAAAAATCCTGAGAAAATTCTCAAACTACAAAAATAATTTATGTTTTTTCTTTGAAGGCGTCACTGTGCAACACCCTCTAACAGTGATGAACAGCCATTTTTGAATTTTCCCAACCGTTTTTCCTTGAAAATAAGACATAAGACAGGCTTTAAAAAAAAATTCAACACTTTAATGTCTGGAATGGTATATAAAGCCAATTCATTGCTTTGTGACAATTTACATTCACCTAAAATGTATTTAAATTGTACTAATATAGTTGGGAGAGTTAAGGAATCGATCAGATCAGTTTTCCCCAATTTTTATCATTAATAATGGTCCATTTCACTCAAACTTTCAGATTATCTTTAATTGTACATCTAGCATTGAAGTTACTACCTTAGCACTTTTTTCTCTCATCTGAACAATGTTACCAAGTCCCTTTAATCAAATTATGCCTGTATGGATTCCAGTATGTATATGATTTTAAGTGTACCGTTTTAATTGAATTCCACATATTCCTAAATTGTACAGTCAAACCTGCTTTAGAGACCACCTGTCTACAAAGACCATTTCCCTTGAAAATGGTTTCTCATTGAAACATGTACTAAAGGCACCTGCCTATAAAGACCACTTTTCTTGTCTCCCTTTGGTGGTCTTTATAGACAGGTTTCACTGTACATAGATAAAGATGTTTCCTGCAATTCCTTGATGCAATGTTCCTTCTCAATCCTGTTTCAGGATGGAGAGAAGATGGTAGATAAGATCAAAGGCATCTATTGTTTCGACGTCTCAGGAGGACCAGGAGGAGACAAAGCCAAATGGATCGTAGACGTCAAGAGCGGAAAAGGTTCTGTGGAGAAGCTGGAGAAGGACTCTAAAAGTAAGTCCAGTCACGAATCGGTCTCATTCCATTTCTAACAAAACAAAGAACAAAGTTATACTTGCAAAGCATAAACTTTGGCAACTTTGAAATGTTCACAAGGTTCACGAGCGGTTCAGAATTGCAACAATTTCATGCAATGAACATTGAATCACAACACAATTAGAATTTCTGCAATTCACAAAAATCTCTGGAAGTGCCAATAGCTCTTGTCAGTCACAAATCGTGAAAGTTTCGTGCCACAAAAGTTTGGGTTCTACAGGAAATATGTTCATGCAGATATCATCAGTTTCCCTCTGCTTCGATGGTTCATGTATGCCCTTCTTTCCCCAACTGTTAATTTTGTCTATCTATTTTAATTTTTCCTTCAATTCATTTCTTTTATCAGTTTTTTCTTAACTTTTACAATTTGTTTTAATTTTTTTTTTTTTTTTTTTTTTTTTTTTTTGGGGGGGGGCAGTTAGATGTCACAAATTTTAGTTATTGAAATTAACCCTCTCAACAGTGAATAGAAGTTCTTCTCAGTGTGCTGGTTACAGTTTCTCTTACACTAATTGTATTTATGGTAAACCTTACATTGAACAGGGAAAGCAGACTGCACGTTCAAGATCGCGGATGCCGACTTGGTGGACCTGATGATGGGGAAACTGAACCCTCAAAATGTGAGTATTGCCTTAAAGCGACTCGGTAACATTGCCTCAGAATTTGAAACAAAATCCTGGATTTAGCTCATGCTGCAATCATAATTATAAACCTTTAGGTCAGTCAGGAATCCCATGACTTTTTACAAGCTGATCGCCTGTCTGATCATCAAGATATGTAACATTGCCTCATATTCTCTGCAATCATAATTATAAACCTATAGGTCAGTCAGGAATCCCATGACCTTTACAAGCCGATCGCCTGTCTGATTATCAAGATATTTATGATTGGAAATCGAAATTTCCCTTTTCGTTTTCCTAACGGTTTTTATAACACTACAGTCTATTGGGGAAAATGAGTATGGTAAAACTGGTCACTCAAAGTTTTTACTTTTTGAGGCACTTCGTGATAATTTTGAAGCGCAATTTTTTAGGGCTTCAATATTTAAGTAATATTGACTGCCTTCTGGGCAATACGACATATATCGCCCGAACCGAAGGTGAGGGTGATATATGACAAGTCGTATTGCCCTGAATTAGGCAGTCAATATTACTATTATTAACCACATCAGACATCTAGAGCAAACAAGAAACTCTTACTATCTTATACTCTTAAATTATGTAGGCTACACAGGGTTTCCTAGCATTAGAAGTTGCAAAAACATTGTCAAACCAGCACTGTTCATCCAGTGTTTGACAGATTTTCGATACACTGCAAACAGTTTGCCTAGGGTGTGATTGTTACGTCACAATAGAGTTTGCGCAAAGTGCGCATTTTCTTATACAAGATGCGCGATGTAAATTACAGTAGCTGATGCGCGATGTAAATTACAACTGGCTCTATATTATTGCTCACTAGTTTAACACGCATTTTGCCATTGACTTTTCAGAGCGGGCTAAAATATTTGTTCATTGGTTTACTGTATAACCACATTGACCGGCAAATTACACACAAAATCCCATTGACTTTTCTGAGCGGGCTAAAATATTGTAATTTTGTTGGCTTATCCATCAAACCTTGAGGGCAATAACATTTAAAAATTGCCCTGCTCAGATGTCTGATACGGTTAATAATACACCATATCACAGACACTGATAACACGTAGGGCCATGCATCTCAGATTTAACATTGTTAAATGATGCCTTTGATCAGTTTCACCCTGTTGGTTATTTAGTCTAATAATTGTCCTGAGACCCATTTCACAAAGCCTTTTTTCAATGTCTACTTAGGATACAGGAAAATTACCTAAATGAATATATGAAATGCCTCTACCCATCCTGAATTTGTTACAGGCCAGTATTCAAATCATTATTGGTATACAGAAGGATCTTTATTTTAAATTGACTCTAGGTTTAAATTCATAAGGATCAGGGCACGATACCCAAGACATGCTGAATACTAAATTTCGTGGAACTATCATCAATGAAAATCTGAAATGGAGTGATCATGTACATTACGTTTCAAAGAGAGTGTCACGCACTGTTGGTTTACTGTATAAGTTAAAACATTATGTGCCTTTGAATATTCTATATATGCTATACAATTCCTTGATTCTTCCTTACATGTCTTATTGCAATATACTGTGGGCAGACTCAAAAGTATATACTGATAAAATGCTACTTTTACAAAAGAAAGCGATTCGTGTGTGTACCAATGCTGGATATCGCGATCACACTGATCCCCTATTCGCGAGGTTAAAAACTCTGAAAGTAACTGATATTAACTTTTTACAAAAAGCACTGTTCATGTTCCGTCTACATAATGATTCCCTACCTTCCCACTTCCCACCAATGTTTTGTTTGAATAGAAATATTCATACATACCCAACCAGACAATCAAATAAATACCATTTATGTAATCCTAAAACAACAATGGCTATGAAATCTATAAGACATTCTGGTCCGGATATTTGGAACTCACTGTCCGTTGACATCCGTAACTTGAAGTCAGTATATACTTTCAAGAAAAGTGTGAAATCAATTTTATTGAGCAAATATTGACAAATCTCTTAAATTAACACATGATATCATATATGTTCGTCAACATTTCCTTGATATAGCAGGAAAATCCCCCTCCCATGCACCCTCTATCCCATTTTTTTTTTTTGGTTGCAAGTCACTGTTTTTTGCTGTTGTTATTTTCCCCCAATTATGTTCTGTAATTTACTTTACTTTACAATCGTTATGATTTTAAATGTTTCTGGGCTGCAAGCGTATCAAGCTGTCACGCTTAGGCTGTAGCCCTTCTGTATCATCACCTCTTCGAGCGTATGTATCTATGATTTACTGAATGTGGAAATGTAATTTAACTTATGTTTTATACTCATGTAAAGACATTGTCACATTATTGTTATAACCTATGATGATTCAGTAACCAATAAATATTTCAACTATTTCAACTATTTCAACTATTTCAACTATAGTGTTAGATGCTATGGTGGAAATGTTTCATAATTATTGTTGTTTTTCGTTTTGTATTTATGTATTTTATAGATTTTCATAATTAGAGCTAACAAAACATATCATTCTCAAATTAAAAGTGAGAATACAACGCAAGGTTTCAAGAAAAGTGTGGTTGAAGCATACCCTATAACAGAATTCTTTAGGGTTTAGAAGATTTGCCATAAATGAAGAAATCTAATTGATCATGGTAGTCATCTTCTGCAAATGATTTTATAATGTTTGAGGAAATTTAGTATTTATGACGGTGTATCATTTCGTTTTTGCAAATAATTTTGTAAATGAACATGTATATATATATATATTTGCTTATTTATGATTCATTGTCAGAAAAATACTTATTGTTCTTTATATTATTATTGTTAATGAAAAACTGTGTACTTACATGAATGCAGAATCAAATCAAATCAAATCTATTCATGAACTAATCTCTTGTTTGATTTAACTCACTCAGGCCTTCTTCTCTGGGAAGCTCAAGATCACCGGTAACATGGGACTGGCCATGAAGCTCCAGCAGCTTAAACCAGCCGCACCAAAGGCTAAATTATAGAGATCAGGGTTCAAGACCCCCGTAAGAATCAAGATCACTGGTAACATGGGACTGGCCATGAAGCTCCAGCAGCTTACACCAGCCGCACCAAAGGCAAAATTATAGAGATCAGGGTTCAAGACCCCTGTCGTAAGAATAACATTCCTTCCATCACGAGTTCAGATGTCCATCGAGTCACATGATACTGATCTTTTATTTGTATTGTAATTTGGAGACTTACTTAGCATACATCCTTCCATCACGAAATGTCCATTGAGGGATATGTATTGAAGTTTTAAAATATACTTGAACATAGAATTATCTAAAAACAGTCTCATTGATCAGTGTCTCACGTAAGATGGAAATTAAAGAATCAGTTCAAGACATTGTGAGAAAATTGATCATTTCATCAATTAGATGTCCATTGAGTCACAAGACATCTTCTAATTAACTTGGAACGAAAATACACCAAAATAGAGAATACATTCTGCAGTGTATGTTCCAGTGCTGTAGTCATGATTGTTGTCTCATGTGAGATGGAAATTTAGAAGGATATATCTATGTACAGAGAGATATGCAAACTCACTGATATCAATGTAAGCTAACTGTACCCATGCTTATTTCTATTATTTGATTGATTACCAATGTACAAATAACCACAAAGAATCTCCTTGATGTTTATTTCAAAGTGGTGTAATATATTAAAGGTAATACAAAGTTTTGGGAAATTTTATAAATGGCCGGGGAGCAATTCTTTAAAATGTTGATATATTTGGATGCCCCTGAGGATGTATTATAAGCACTAGAAAAATTAGCTCCTAAAACACTTCTGCTTATGAGAAAATTTGAATTTACAAATTTACCGGTGCTCCCAGTCAATTTTGATAAATTTCAAATAGCTTATACAGATTTCCAATGGTAGCTGCGACCATGAAAATCTTAGAATATACAGTTGTGATATATAATTTCCAAACAGGAATGGCAAACCGGATGATTTTAGTCAAGAAACATTGCTTTAAAGCTAAATTAATATATTGACCTTGAGAGAGAGCTATACAACATATACCGGTAGACTTTATTATTTACAATTTCATCACTTTAGACTCGATTTCAACCGCGACAACGATCACTGAATATTGCAGGATCGCATATGCTTCCAATATGTTCATTTGAACAAAATTCATGACCTCATACCAAAACTTTGTATTACATTTAAGCTAAAGAAGAGGTGAAGAGATGATGAAAATTGAACAATATGAAAAATTCATTTGCAATATTAAACATGTTTCTGTGGTTTTTAATGTTTCAGAAAAATATGAATATCCCTCTAGTTGCAATTATTTTGAATGATGTCTCATGTAAGATATAACATCATTTTACCTGGTAATGTGTCTATTTCGGATGCATGTACTGATTGCAAAATGTTTCATAACTTTGCTTTGTTAACTTTTTTTTCCATCCGTCAAGATATATAAATTTGTGCTATATAAATATCCAATATTATTATTATGACCATCATGATCAAAATAAATTTGTTTATGTACTATTGGGATGTATCTAAGTTTTGGAATATAATTGATTTACATGTACGTGTTAATGAAGGAGCTATTCCTTGGATAATATATATTATTATACTATGTGATACTCTTTTATGTTAATGCAGAAAGTTGGTTATGATAACACATGGTGTTTATAATGACAATTTTTAAAGAGAATTTACAAGAAGAAAAACAACTTTCCTGATCCACACAGAGTTGATATTATTCATCACAATTCATTATAATTGCATATTTTATCATGAAAACCTAGTATTTCATCATACTATATGCACTTTGTGCCATTGTCTATTAATTTATGTAACATATTCATGTTGAATGTCTATTGAAATAATGTGCTTTGTATAACCATTTGTGGTACAGACCGATTTTGTACTAAGCAATGAATAAAAAA
Source organism: Strongylocentrotus droebachiensis (assembly GCA_035222895.1). Lineage (NCBI taxonomy): Eukaryota > Metazoa > Echinodermata > Echinoidea > Camarodonta > Strongylocentrotidae > Strongylocentrotus > Strongylocentrotus droebachiensis. The sequence continues at coordinate 89,896 of JAVYIG010006987.1, read as the reverse complement.
TGAAAGAAATATATCTATTACATGGATGTTGAAGTCTGTCAAATTCTTGCTGCGTTTTTAAGTGACCAAAACATAACAATGGTGTGTAAAGAGAGGGAGACAGTGAAAGAGACAAGAGAGAGAGAGAGAAAGAGAGAGAGGGAGGGAGGGGGTGTCAGAGAAAGAGAGAAAGAGAGAGAGAGATATATATATTGGCCTGTAACAAAAAAAGAAAAAGCCTTCAAGTTTTTGGCGTGCCGTTTTAGGTTACGAAACAAAACGGCAAAAAAAGAGAGAAGGTAACCAACCCATGACCATCCTTTTCTTTCTGCCCTTCCCCCAGCCGTTTGGCCCGGAGAGAGAGAGAGAGAGAAGGGGGGCAAATTCTCCAGGTGCCCCCCCCCCCCCGATCCCCCACTGAGAATGAAAGATTAATTTGTAATGTATTTCTAGAATTACGTCATGTTGTTAATTAAGATTAAGTCACCTTTTTGTGGGTTTAGTATAACATTTGAGATCGAACTAATTGAAAATAGGCACCTAGGCGTGTTTATTTTTTAAGACGGAGAATTTGTAGAAATAAATGAGGAGATGTTGCAAAAACTAGAACGATTGAAATGTTTGAGAATCAATTTAATCTTCATATAAAAAATGTAGTTCTCCCTCTATGTTGGCTGAAGAAGATGATAATCGTTGAATCGGAGTCCTCACAAATAGTTTGTTCGAGAAATGCGTTGAGCATCAACAATGCCCTAAACATGATCAGCGCCTGTACAGTGGGCTTCACACGTGATTCTTTTACATAACTGTCAAAGAGAGATAGATGGTGAATGTGGAGGGAGAGTGAGGGGAGGAGAGAAGGGGAGAGAGAAAGAGACAGCGATAGAAGGGGGAGGGGAGAGAAAGGAGTGAGAGAGGAGGGGGGGGGGCAGAAAGAGAGATAGAGACAGACAAAGAGAGAGAGAGAGATAGAGAAAGAAAGACAGACAGAGACGGAGACAGAGAAGGGGGGGGTGGGGGGGGGGGGGGGGGGAGAGAGACCAAAGTCAACGATGGGGATATTTATGTGTGTAGTAAATATAATAATCTTTATGAGCAATTACAGTTTACCATTAATACTAATATTATCAACGCCTGTTATTTATTTCATTGGCTCTATGCCATGTATTTATATAGTTTATGAATATATAATATCAGGTTCATATCAAAACAAGGTGCCCTATGTTTGCATTTCCCAACCTTATCGGAGAATGAACTATTTTTGTTTTTTCCCTCCAGAGATAAGAATTAAGATATCTTTATTGGTGTACGTCGGTTCAAACTTCAGTCAAGGGAAAACATTACATGTAGTCGATTAATTACCTTTACGTCAAGCATCTATTTTTATTGTATCTATTTTACTTGGGGCCTACTTATGGAATTTAACTAACGACATAATGACATTACACTGGCTATGTATCTAGTTCAGTGTGACCAATTTCATCATGTGCATGTAATCTTTGACAGACAGATAAATACATGTTAAGAAAAATAAGTAGATCACCCGGTATTTGAACGTTCTTCTCAATGTCTTCTTTTTTAAAATATTTTTTGATGCATTAAATTAAAGCCTCGTTCAGATATGACGCGGCTTTCATTATGATGATGTAAAGTTTAAACGTTGCCCCCCCCCCCCCCCCTGTCTCTTGTTTCCTAGGTTCTAATTTCTCCCCTTTCTTTCACTTTTGCGCCATTTGGTAGTCTACTTTCAAACCTCGCCCTCAAACGTTCCTTTTCAATTTTACATACAACTTAATTGCCACTACTCCCGTCTTTTCCTTATCTACTGCATGAACAGAAATTGCCAGTCATACCAGCGCCTTTGATCAAACGACAAGATATTGGACTCTACAAAATTCCACATTGAAATGGCCTAGATTAGATGGGATGATGGGGCGAGCCGCCCCCTTGCCCTCCCCGCACACACACACACACACACACGCACACACACGCGTTCTCACATCAGGGCCTTTGTGGGGCACCTGATTGTGGGGTATTTCTGTGCGTTCCAGATATACCTTGTGATCCCCTACTAGTGGGGTATGTACAACCTGGCGATAACAACCCGGCGGTGTGCTTACGATGTTACCATAAAAAAGTGTGCAAGTTTTAGCACACGCTCACAAAATGTCATTTATGGGGTACCACTTCTAATGCCCCGCAAGGCATAGGACACCGAATACACAGTCATTTGAAAGACTTTACTCTGTGGGGTCCTGAAAAAATACCCCACAAAGTAAAAATGCCTCACAAGGGGTATGTGAAGCGCACATAAAACCCCACAAGAATGCTGAGGTGAGAGCACACACTACACGCGCACACACACACACACTCCCACAGCACTGGTTATTCTTTTCCGCAAGAAGCAGTTTGATACAGATTTACATGAACGAATAACCACAACCACTTCTACCCCCAATTGTTGTAACGCAATACCTTGAACATGATCGTACAGACTTTCAAGAAATCATATCAAGAAATCATATCAAGGGCAATTTCAATATCCCATTGTTTTGACTTTAGAAATCGTGTTCGGGTTATGTATTATGTTATTGTTATAATCTTATCTTTCATGGGTTGTGTATTGATTTTGTCTTGAATAGATATTTTTCATGTTTTACGATGAAAGTATATGTTTTATTGAAATTATTCACACCATCTTAGTTGAAGGGTCTTGCAAACACCTCCAAACGCACTGAATTATCAGTGATAAGTACATCATTTAATTTGCAGAGTCAGTCATGTAATTTGCAAAGATAAATTTCAGATACACCGCAAGCTTCTAATGGGTAGACACTGGCTCTTTCAAGCACTAGCAAACAAACCCATTTCGATAACAAAACATAATAATATAGAAAAATATATCTGTTATCTTTTCAAAACATGATGATTAATGGATATTATCTTGTTGTATAGATATGTAAGTGGTACATGTTCAAAGGTAATTGAACTATTAATCTCTGACGGCCTACCTACTGATTCTGTAAGAAGGTCGCTGTGTTTATTGAGATCACATGAGCATCGTTTTATTCCATCTGAGGATCATGAAACTAAATATTTTAAGCTCACTAAATGACCTTATTTGTCCGAGTCGATAAACTTATGAGTTTAACTGTGCAAAATTTGCTGTAACTAATCGACATGTTATTAATAATAATAATAATATTTAGCTTTTATATAGCGCTTAATACAATGTCTCTAACTAGTCTAAGCGCTTTACAAATGTACTATTGTTAGGATACAGTAACTGAATAAGCACCAAAAGACAAGGTACAGTTTAAAATATTTTTGTGGATATTTTGAAGAACAAGGTCTGATACAAATAAGAGATTTTTTGAAATGCTTTGAATTTTAATTATTTCTATATTATGATTATGATACGAAATTAGTTGTTTTATAATCTAAAAAGGGGGACAACCATTTTTCAGACAGGAAAAGATAAAAACACAGAAAAACATCATGGAAATAGGGAAGTGAATTGACAAGATGTTACATGCACATAATTGCGTCCCTATAATAGCATGTACATGCAGTCTCGTCCATAATGACCTGTTTTTATCATTGTTTTTTAACTTGTATTTTTTGAGTACCCACTCAAAATTAAGACTCGACCAAGGTCTAAGTGCATTATGACTATTTGCCATGTCAATACTACAAAACGAATATCACCCGAGATTTGTTCCAACACTTTGTGATATGGGGGAAATGGGGGGGGGGGGGGGGGTGTAGATGTCGCACCTACTATGTCATTTTCTATGGATGAGAGAATTTCGCACTAAATTTGCCTACAATTAGTCGAAAGTCATCCAAAAGGCAAGCGAAACAGTGCAAAAAGTCATCATTTTCGATATTGTAGACAAAACCAAAATGTACAACTTTGCCGACAGGTGAATCTTGGACCCTACATACCCCCGGCGATGGATAAGGTAGCTGTCCAGTTTGTAATTATGTATATTGTCACGCAGGGATTGACCTTTGTATTGAAATGTTTGTTTTATTCCAGTTTTATTTGTTTTATGATAGCTGCTCTTCCTGGCACCAATAAACCGTCCGATTATGGGCGATGAAACAAGCAAGTGTATGGGATTGGAGTTTTTACATCACAATTCAATAATAGTTGATGACTGGGTATTGTTCGGTAATGCTGTAACGCCGGTTAAGTTCACTGTCAATGAATTATGGTCCTGTGTTCTATATAATGTTGAATATTTCATCTTTCCCAGCATGTGACAAAAATTTCCAAATCCTCTGTGAAAATACACCTGATATTGTTTTCGTTTGTTTTCGGCTCCTTTTGTTACACTTTACACTCATCGCTGTAAAAAAATAAAGTGACAACTAATCTTTCTACCATCACACTATCTCATGATCAAGATCAATATACTTACATCACCATCATCATCATCATTATCATCATCATTATCATCATCTTCTTCTTCTCCTTCTTCTTCTTCTTCTTTTTTTTTTCCTTCTTCTTCTTTTTCTTCATCATCATTACCATCATCGCCACCAACATCATCATCATCATTATCATCATCATGAATGATCAAATCGCTGCATTCTTCATATAATTATGGAGCTATTACCTGACGCATCGTACTCTTTTTTTTCACATAATTATTTATTTACCTTATTATACACATTTTTACAACGAATATAACATGAAAGAATGTAGCTCCCGATGAAGGCAGAAACCACGTGACTCTTACGACAAAACATGTATTTTTGTGCGAAATCGGAGCTCATAAATTCTTTAAAACTACATGTTAAAACTGAACAAAAATAAACTCTTGGAATTTTAGGATTTTTCATGCGAAAAACTGAAAAGAATATCTCCCTATCTCAACTAAAATTCTAAATTAGTTTGTTTTTAAAAGCGAGCGCGATACAACTAAACTATCCAGTAAGCGTAATGAAAATGTTTTGATCCAAAATTGGTACGATTCTTCTCAGTTACACCGAGACATTCAAGTTGACCGACAGCCCACGAGACTGGCGCCCACGAGACCGGCAGCTCATGAGACTGACAAGTGGCGTACGCAGGATTTTTTTTCAAGGGGAGTGTTTTAAAATTTGAAAATTGCGGGGGGGGGGGGGGGGGGGGGGTAAGAGCACATTTATTTTTTGTCCCGGAAATTGACAAATTACGTCGTCAGATATTTCGTTCAGTGGCTTGGGGGGGGGGGGGGGAGAGGAACACTTTTTGTTTGCCCCCTCCCTCTGCGTACGCGCCTGAGACTGAAAATGTCCGTCCTTTTGGTCCAAAAGGCCGACACTTTCGGTCCGAGGGCCGTCGGTTAACTGAGTTTCTTACATGTGCCGTTTTACCTTAACATATTAACTTCTAAATGTTGGATAAATGATACTTAAAACTTGCATTAAACTGTACTTAAAAAGAAAGAAAAGTTTATAGAATTTCGATGGGGGTACATACTGCAACATAAGTGATAATATAAGTATATACATGAGAATAGTACTATACAATTCAACATATTTACAGAACATATATATTGTGCCGTTCTTCACATAAAGTTAATGTCCTTTGGCAGGACAAAATCCATAACAAATGATAAGCTGTGAAGCTGAGTTGATACTGCAAAACTGTTGTTTTGTTTCTTTGCTTTGCTTGATACAGCTCCTTACAACCATTTTCATTTACTTTTATATTCAATATCTATATAATCTTCATTTCCTAAATACACATACCACACCTTGGAGGTAATTCAAGTTCTTAATAATACAACAAATATTGAATCCGTGACTGGGCAAGATTTCCATTATACCATTTCCATTGTTATCTGAAAAACCAATTTGATCATGTAATGTAAAGTTTAATTAAATAAGCCGAAACTAGACTCACAACCTCAAATTTCATCAGAAGAACAAAACATTTTTACCCCGTCTGCTGTGAGCAAATTAGGGCGTTCACATTATAACTTTCAAAAGAATAAACATCAATGGAAATGATGACACTCTTCACTGCGATCGTCATATCACATTCAAACAAGCTTTTATGATTCTATGCACAATAAGAACGAATTTACTGATAACACAATCAAATATTCCATTTACTTGAAGCTCATTAACACAAGGGGGACTACTTGTGGGTGTATTATTTATATACTGCCTATTTTTTTCTCCAATCGTGCAGAAGTCACTGTAACGTAACAATGGTGACCCTTGGACAGGGTTTTATACTGTCAATTTTTGTCGATGTCATCTTATCTAATAAAGTAGTCGCATTTTCAAGATAATACTCAAACGCAGAGTAAATAGGATTTCGTTTTTATGTTTGTTGATATAATACAGTGCAATACAAAAGTCCCAGTTTGGGGGTGTTACGGGCAAGTGACATAAGACACAATAGTTGAAGTTCAAGTGAAGATTAATACTATTCGAGAACTGTAAAAATTGCAACACCTCAAATACCACTGATGTGAATTAAACAACCCAGTTATTTAAAGATACACATGCACTCGTGTTTAGTAGGAAAAAAGACGCATTGCACCGTTTTCTGAAATGTCGTTTCACCCTTGTTATCAGTTCTTATAATTTGGTTCATTTACCCCATTCTGATCGATATTTTGCTTTTTTTTCTTCCACCTAATCAGTAATACTGTTTTGAATTGAATATCTGGAAGAAACATTGTTAAGAACACACAAACAAATTGTTTAACTTAACGTGCACAACTTTGTGTTTTAACTATAACGACGAAGAGAGATTAGAGAACATTTGATAACCCTTGTTATCTGGCATACAATAAATCTGATATTAAACAAAATGGATCTAAATTCTGGTCATCAGATTATCTCCTCACTGGCAACTTCATCTATATTCCTACAATTTGGTCACCGTAAAAGCATATGGAAAATCTAACATAGCTTTTGCATCCTCCCATGTCCCAATTATCCTTAAAAAGTGAGTGGAAGATGTAAATTATTACGTTTAACTATATGACGACAATAATAATAATGATACATGTGCATTCATTAATTTGTAGCGCTCTTACAGATAATAAACGATATACAGTGCTTTACAGACAAAATGACAGAGTTCAAATTAATGTGAAAATTACAGAAGTTGATTATTATCACTGAATAGGAGGTATTTTATGCTATAGAGATCAATCTCTTTGGCAGTTTGTTCTCTATGATGTAAAGTGTATGTTATACGAGCTGGGATTAATTAATATTTCGTCCCAAAAGCACTAGATATCCATATTTCGAAATGTAAATCGTCGTTGCGGGCATTGCAGAATATATCAATCTTTATTCTTGCAGAATACATAGGGCTAAGCAAATGAATATTCAGCCTCGTATAATAATGAGATATCATTGGTACGCAGATCATGTGAGATAATGGCAGGATGTTGTCTTTCACTCAAGACAACAGAACTCAATAAAAATTTAAAACTGATATTGGTTGCTCAGAATATTATGTCAACTGAATGGATATGATGTTTTGGTATTGAATAATAATCATAACATTAAAACTTCGACAAGATATTGCAAACAGACACACTTTAACTCTGAGAGGAGAGGAAAAAAGAGGGAAAAGGGAGGAAAATAGAGAAAAAGAAAAAAAGGAAAAGAAAGAGATAGACAGGGGCAGAGAAACATAGAAAAGCAGTGTGAAAAGAGACACGCAGTAAGAAAGAGAGACAGCGAGTGAGAGAGAGAGAGAGAGAGAGAGAGAGAGAAGGAGAAAGAAAAACAAGTTTTGATTCCATTAGGGGAAAGGATCGGTGTAGAAATGGATTTTCAAAAAACTTGTGAACTTTTGATCTATGAGTTAGCTACATAACAGCCTTTCAGTTCCCATAGTTCTAATTGCTAATTGTAACCGATGAGAGAGAAAGGAAAGAAAAGCACCAAGTCTCCACATGAACCAATATGTACTGTTTGCATTGGGTGTGCATTGCATTTTTGAGCAATCATATTGTGTAATATATCAATACTCGAGGTAAAAAAATAATATTCAATTTCCAGTTCAAATCCTTTTCCATGTTCCGTTCCGTTTTCGAACAAAATATATATAACACTGCTCTGCGCGATTGAGCACGCGAACGTTCCATTGTTAAATTAGGCATTATTTTTTGACACAAATATGAAAATATGACCAACGTTGCGTCCGATTTTATGCGAAACCCCCTTCTCAATAAAGTTGATCAACAACAGCAGAAAAAGGTGGATGTTACTTGAACAGATTTAAAGCGGAGTATTGTCTTCATCGTGGTGTGCATATGTGCCATTGGTGTACGCATATATGTCGCTGTCTTTCCTGTCTGCGGTTTTCTTTCCGTTAAATGTGACTTCGCCGTTCTCGAGAGCATCGATCTCGTCTGATTTTTCGAGGTCTTTCTGGGACAGCTTAGCGACGATTGCGGCACCGAATGAGTCGCCCTCGACGTTGACCATCGTTCGGAATCGGTCACTAGGATGTGAGAGATAATGAAATTGCGAATGAATGAATTTACTTTTCAATTCAGGTAAACATTTAATTTCAAAATGTTTCGATTACATAAAGAAACATTAGCTATACAGGTGGCAATCGAACTAGATGTCTGTCTTTATACATGTATCAATATAAAATGACATCAATCGGCAATAACAGTGATGTAGTTGTTGAAACTTGTTAAGGCAACTATTACTCTGCGTTCAATTTCTACCACTTACCAAATTCCTACTTATGGACCTACTATGGACCACAAAATACATCTTCCCAATCGTATCACAAGCCCTATTATACTCCATATCTTTGTCGACATGAATCCAGGAACATTTTTTCGCCTGAGGAAATGTCCTTTATTGTCGCCAGTCACCGAGGAAAAGCTAGCGCTAGGTTCACCATCATGACCATCGAATAGGGTTTATATAGGCAAAGGTTGTTGATATGGAATATTGTTGTTGACGAAAATAACATATGACCATAGTATAGTATTAATGACTGCTTTGAGAGAAATAGTTGTTTTTATACGCTCAAGGGAAGGTTAGAATTGTGCTATTACCCGAGGCGTGCCGAGGGCAATAGCCCAATTGTAACCTTCCCGAGAGCGTATAAAAACAACTATTTCTCGAATATTAAAGCAGTCATTAATACTTTTATATTATGCCGAAAAAAAATAGACTAACAAATAAAAAATACAAAATAAAAAAACTTTTGTCGAAGATGGGATTCGAACTCTTGCGTACAAAAGGTGATGTAACTAAAAGCAGCGCCTTAAACCTCCCGGTAACCATGGTTATTGGGATTTTAGAACTATTTTAACCATGGTTACTGGGAATTTTCGGGAACTAATATATACATTAAAATGGATTGACAACGGCTTCGGTGGTGGATGCTTCGCTTCTGCTCCATTTTACGGCCCTTCTTTTACTTTTGCAATGCATATTGGCACGAACTTAGATCAAGATCTATCGGCAGATGTTGTTTTTTTGTTTTTGGAAGTTTATTTTCGTCTTCATGTCAACAATGCAAGATAAAATTGTCGGTAAGATCGATCGAGATTCAATTGTATTGAAATTACCGACCAATTCTTCGCACACGTACGGTATCCTGGATCGCTCAGACCATTTTTTAACATGTAAACCTATGGGGTAACCATGGAGACTGAACTATTTTCCCGGTAACCATGGTTATTGGGATTTTAGAACTATTTTAACCATGGTTACTGGGAATTTTCGGGAACAGTTAAAGTTTATGAATGCAATTTCGACCAATCAGATTGCTGGATTACTTAAGTGAGGTATATAATAATAATTATTGCGCAGGAACAGGCAAGTTGAATTTATATTATTAAAGTTGAATACACCTGTATTACTTTGTGTTCAGTTTCTTTTAAAATCCACTGGCGACGAGATTTTCATGAGATACCTTGTTTCATTTTAAATCGAAACAAAAAATATGGATGTCTTTACTTACAGGATAAAATCAACGGCAAGGATGAGGGCGACGTCGTCTGTTGGTAGGCCGACTGCGGTAAGGACGATAACGAGGGTCACAAGACCAGCCTGAGGAATACCGGCTGCTCCAATACTCGCGAAGGTCGCCGTTAGACTGAAGAAAAAAAAATGAAATCAATACTTTATTCGAGTTTGTAAATAAATTAAGAAAACTTGCAGACGGCGTTTCAAAGGCGGAATTAGAATTGTTAGAAGCATGGGAAGGGTGAAATGTTGGGATATATCGCAAAGGGCGTCGACCCCTTCATCTCCTTGGAAGCGTAATTTTATGATTGTGTAGGGACTATATACGAAACTATTTGTTTCAATCATAGGGCGGCGGCAGGTGCTACATTCCATCAGAGCCATTTATACACAGAGTTTGGCCAACCCGGTTCGAGCTGGACACAATATGGCGACTACTGCTTTGTTGGGCAAGCACAAAACAAAAGAATATACGCCATGTTTTGACCCAGTGAAACCAAGTTGGCCAAACTCTGCGTATAGATGGCTCTGGTTTCCATAGTACATAATGTGGATCCACCTATGTAATATGAGTAAGATGAAAACATTTAAAGATGACACCCTATAGTTGGATTATTTTCACAGACATGTTTTAAGGAAGGAGGTTTCAATGTTTCAGCCAGCAAGAGTTAGACATTTCAACAACAACAACGACAACTATCCTCGTAAATTAATTAGCAATCAAGCCTTATAAAATAACCGATTAGCTAAAATACAATATCTTATCTCATCGTCACAATCATGACAATATCGGTAAAACTAAGTTGGGTGTTTTAGGTTTAGCCAGCGGGAGTAAGAACTTTAATCAAAAACAACGACGATGACGTCATCAACGAAAATAACAAGAAATCGTCGTAAATTAATTAGCGGAATGAAGCCTTATGAAATTAATTGATTTGCCTTACAAATTATTTTGTGAACCACTATCTTACCTTATTGTCACTAAATCGGCGAAACTGAGCGGGATGTTGTTAACTTGGGCGATAAAGATGGCAGCTACTGCCTCGTAGAGAGCGGTACCGTCCATGTTAATGGTAGCACCGACCGGGAGAACGAACCTTACAACACGGGGATCGACCCCTAGACCTTCCTCTAAGCATCGGGTAGTCACTGGTAGGGTTGCCGAACTGTGGAAGGATTAACAAAGGGTCATATTATTGCCCATTGTACACGATGTGTCACTATGCGATTGCATTATTACCTACTCTGACGAAGATTTTGAAGAGAATTATTAAGTGCATGTGACAGAATTTAAATCAATGTTTGTGATGTACATGTTCCTGTACTGAGGAATTACTCAAATCGTGAGTCGACGAGTCAGCGATCACAAAACAGTTTTTACAGTCGTAAACAAAGATTCAATCATTAAAGGAAAAGTTTATTGTCACAAAGTATACCACTCCCACTCCCCACAAAATAAAGGGAAAATGGGTACCTCGAAGAAGTTCCGAGAGCTGTAAAGAGAGCCTGGGTGACCCCGGCCAAGTACTTGTAAGGGTTCTTCCTGACGACGACCAGGTAGAGGAGAGGGAGGATGATGATCCCGTGGATAGCCAAACCAGAGAGGACAGTGGCCATGTAAAGACCGAGCTGGGTGAAGATCTCGCCCCAGTCTTCGACGCCCACCATGCTACCAGTGATGAGGAAGAGGATACCAATGGGAGCGTACCTGCGAGAGGGGTGTCATAGAGCAAAAATGTACTTCATGATAAAAGAAGATCCTTTTGAAAGTAAGGATAGGTTAGGATATGCATAAAGGGAAGCAAAACAAGCTATGGATATATGGAAAGAGAGATATCAATTAGAAAGTGAGAGATATCAATAAAGGGAATTGTTTGAACAAAAAACGTTTTGAAAAACATAATTAAGTGGAAAATGGTAAATTCTGAAAGGAAGGGGACAGTAGAAAGTTTGGCTCCACTGACTGTCTGGCGTATACCTTTAATTACGATCAATGGCAATACAGATATCCCTATGCCTATGGAAAGCCAGCGATACAAACGAGTGACATAAGAAGTGATATATGTTACTTTATTAATATTAAAATAAATGAAACTTTAAGATGATACTTAAAATAAAAATGAGTTACAATCAGAAACTAGTGTTTAGGGTTACAGAGAAATGCCAGGAAGTGGTAATGGAAATGGATTTGAATTTTAGGTTACCATTTGGGGAGTGAGAGAGGTAAGAGTAACTATGATAAGAGCTGAAAAGACAGGAAAACAATGTTTTGCAGATGACTGGATGATTATTTTCTCTTACCACATGATGATCATGACGAGTTTCATGATGGCCTCATTAGTAGCAGAAAAGAAGCTGATCACCACTTTTCCATCATCACCCAACCGACCAACGATGATACCGAATGCAATGGAAAAGACAACAAGCCCAAGGATATTCATGCTGTAGACGTAGGTCCCTTCCCAAACCGTCTCAATCACTTCGGTGGTGTTACCCCTGTACCAGATTGTGTAATCCGTACTCTCTTGCAGGACATCAGCCATGGAGTTCACCACCCCATTCATCTGCGCGATGATCTGGTTAAGCTGGAGAAGAGAGTCCATCTTGAGCGTACGTGGTGTGTAGAGGACCATGGACAGGTGGTTGAGGGCACCTGTCATGTCATGCAGCAGTGTGCTGATCTGGGTGAGGAAGTCCAGAGTGTACACTTCTTCGGTCATGTCCATCAGGTACACCAGGTTGGTCGACAGCTTCTGCATGGACTGGGAGACGTGGGAAAGATCGAGACGATCACTGCTCTGCAGATCTTGCATCGTCGCCAGGACAAGGTTGATCAGATTGACGTTCATGATATGCACCTGTCTGGTGAGCTCTACATCATCCGGTTGGAACATCGTAATAAGATTAACCAACTCAACCACTTCTGCGTTTGATGTATGGATAAGGGAACTCATATGAAGCGGTTCTACCATGTACACCACGTCGTTCATTGAATATATGATCAAATGAAGAGCTTGTGACGTGGCGTTTAGTGTGGGCACGTCGACCATATCTGGGGTCTTGAGGCTCGATAATAACTCAGTTTCTGTTTCACCCGCTGCCCATAGTACCATCCCTGTCATGTTACCCAAATGCGTCATATACATTTCATCCAGCTCTCCCGTTGATGGAAGATTGTCCACAACGGCTCTCAGATCATCAATGTAGGCTGAGAACTCTCCAAGGAGATCGTTCACCGGAGTCAGGTCCGATCCACTGCCACTGGCTCCTTGAACTGATTCCATTAAGTATGTATAGGTCATGTCCATGTCCTGGAGAAACATATCCATGTCATCACTGACGGTTTTCGCGTCAAGGGCCATCATTCTGAAGTCCATTGTCTTCTGACCAATGGTCTGGAGGGTTCCGTTGATGAAGCCCATGGATTGGTGAATGGTCAGCCCAGACATCAGGGTCAGGTTAAGGAAGTCACCCGTGGTCAAAGAAGTAACCGGCACCACTGTCTTGATGCCTGCCGTTTTGAACTGAAAATATAATACACAGAAGTACTTAGATTACATATAGACCTAATGCTTTATTAACACAATCGCAAAGAACTTTAAAAAAAAATCAATTGAAAGCAATTTCAATGGTCTCGTGCATGATAACTTGCGAACTTGACAGGATTATATAAACTGAATAATTCATAATTTTTCCTTGGGCGATATACATGATATAGTGGAGTATTGAAATTCACATTCGTTTGATTTCTTGAAAGCCTTTGCGATCGCGTTTATAAGTTGTGCAGGATTACGACACAGCAAATAAGACACTCAATCAAAGCATTCTACCCAAACGGTCATCCACGCACAAGCCCTTATATCACCATCCTATACCATCCGATCAACCGGTCAAAGTCGACATCAATCAGTCATTCATTCAATCAATCCATCCATCAATCAATCAACCAACCAATCAATCAATCAATCAATCAATCAATTAATCAACTAATCAATCAATCAATCTACATGGACATTTCTCGAACAACTCCATTTTTTCAAATGATGACTGAATTGATGACCCGTAATCTTTTTAAGTTACGCTAATCTCACGGACAATTCTAGAGGGGTTAGCTGAAACTAATTCGTATTCAAAAGGAACGACTACCAAAATAACATGTCACATACCAGGAGAGAACAATTATTTTTGATTATGTAGATATCATATAAATGTATGGATTGGGATAGCCAATGAAATGATAGCAGTAATGTATAATATAGATATTGTATTCATTTAGCATGTTTATGAGATGCATCGTACGGATGTAAATTGAAAACATAATTAAATCATAATCGACACCGACTGATTACAGATAATCATTTCAAGTTTTGGAAATTTTCTTTCATTCTTGTCCTTGATTTTACATTTGTCAGTTATACGCTTACACGTAATGGGGCATAATGTGACATGTCACTATAATATTAAATTCCATTTGAATACATGTATATTCACCATAAGTTATAGTAGACCCTACACTGTAAAAAAATAATAGTCGAAATAACTCAATAAAATTGAGGAAAAGAATTGCCTTATTTTTATTAAGTAAATATTACCTACGGCATCTTAAGTAGAATTTACTTATTTTGCTGAATAAATTTTTACTCAGTTAAATCGAGTTACATTAACGTAAATAATTTAAGTATTGTAATAATTTTAGATAATTAAAAAAAAGCTATGATAGGATTACATATTGCACGATTTGCTACCCATCTAATCTAATAAGTATAAGTAACATCCACTAATCATTCACTACATCTATTTGATTAATCACTAATCACTAACACTACTTCTATTTAAGATTTACATACGCTTCAATTCGACACATATTGAAAGGCTCCACATTTTATATATACTTGATCGTAGCATCTTAAAAGGAAAATTGGTTGACAATTTCCTGAAATATCAAGTTTTTATTTGTTTTGAACTGGGTAACAATTAAAAATTGTCTTGTCTTTGCTTAGCCATGTTAAATGAATTATTAAATGTTTTAAAGTCCTTAAATTTTCATTCAACCACAAAAAAGAATTGTTTTATTTAAAAAAGAGTTTAATTTGGTCTTAATGAATATTCATAAATTATGTAAATATTTCTATTACGCACTGCATCGGTCCTTACTTTAAAAAGATAAGAATAATCAACATAAATTGTTTGAGTAATACGTATAATTTCTGATTTTGAGTTAAAATTACTAAATTAATACAAGCTGAAATTACTTAAAGTTTTTATGTATTTGATTTTACTTAAATATTCCACGTATGTTCTACTAAATTGAAAGTTTGAGTTAGCAAGACTTAAATTTAGTGCGTAAGTGGCAAAACTAATGTTTTCAAGTAAATTCTACATGGAAAAAATACGTAAAAATTACCAATGAACAAATTATTTTTTACAGTGTATCTGCAAAAAGAAATCTAACTACATGCTATAACCAAAATACAAAATTCCTGTATATAAAAGAAAAGACAAGAGTATCCAGTCTCGTCTTGCCAGTCTCCGGAAAGGTTTGTCCTGTCGGCGCCATTTTAGCTCCGGGAAGGCGCCAAAAAAGTTAGGAAGATTCAATAATTACCGTTCTGAAGCAAGCTTCGACGATGTTCTCTGGAAACATATTTCTGCGATTGAAAGAAATGTCGGTATCAAGAGGTTAGTGAAAAAATGTGAAAGGGATCATTTTGGTGACGAGTTTGGAATCTCATCAAATCGGGACTTTATCAGCAACGTACCATCTTTCCTGTGTGGTTTCATCTAGAATTTTCACTGAAAGCTTATTCCAAACGGCGCATGGACGCATTAACACGATCGCAACTATACTTTCCAAAATTGACCTCATCAGGCAATTTCAATAGCCTTGCGCGTCACCTAATAACATGAGCGAACATGGCAATGACATAATTATGATGTAATCCGAACATTATTTCTAACCTATGGGACATAAAATAGGGTATTAAAAATATCCGCTGAGTTGATTTTTCGAAAATAGAGTTGCGATCGTGTTAAATGCGAGTCGTTTATCGTCGTCAAGCATCTTCACTCTAGATAAAAGTAAAACATGATAATAAATTGCACTGTTTTCTTTGTTTCATCTTTTGAAAAGCTAAGTTTCTCTTTTAAGTTGCTTCGTCAATTACTTAATGCTACACATTTTCTCAGACATTACACGTAAACACACACTCACACAAACGCACCGCATACGCACCAACAACATCCATTGCCTTCCTTCACCCACACATATGCTAATTCAGTTAATACACAATCAGTTATCAATTCATCAGAGGTTGAAACATCACTATCAGCATCTCGACAAACGCCATATCAAAGCGTCAACGCCCTTCTTAAAATAGTCATCGCCTGCAACATCTTAGCTCTTAGTTCTCATGAAAATGGAAGTATACGGATAAATCTATAACAAGTAGTTTCGACATTTCCCCCCTTACAAATCAAATAAATCATTATTAAATTCTCCGAGCGAAATCTTCGCGAGGCGAACATTCAGTCTTTACATTTCGGTATTTACATTATCTCCTTAACCATCTCGGATGAAAAGGAAATGTTCATGTGTCTCCTCACAAACAAAATGATCTGATATTGGGGAGGTGTGAGAAAAGTGCGACTTTGGGTCATGTACATGTATGAACAAGAGCTTTATTCCTGGCGTCTTGTATATATTTATATCACGTGATGAGACAAATGGCGGGAAAATATAGTAAAAGTGGCAGCTGTGTTTACATGCGCGTGTGGTATCTGACGAATTGACGTAAATGAGCATGTAATTTAATCATCACCAGATAGCACTGTTCATATAAAATAGATAAGTAGGATAAAACTTGGATTATCAGCGTAAGGTTTTAGTATTACCCAATGGATATGCCCATCTTTGTTTATTTTTTTCAGATACAACGAATTTAGGCAATATTTGGTATTGACTAAATATTATTTTAATATCAATAGTTGTTTCTTTGACTATTGCTTGTGTAAATGACTGTGTAATTATCATAATCCATAATTGCGTTTATGCAGAGGAGAACAGATTTTCCTGAGGGGACCTTACAACGATGTATTTTTTCACATGAGAATTTTTAGCCAATGAAATATATCATGAGTAGAGAACAGCGTGGCCCTTCAATTAAAACACCCTATACTTTAATGAACAAAGTCATATTTTTAGCCCATGAATCATCGCTTTTATGATCCTTTGTTGTTGGCTGTCATTTGTTTGAATTGAAGAACCATTTCTCAAATCAAATATATCTATATCTATATGAAATCTTGCTTGCGTGACGAGAGAAAATAATTTGTGTTTGAATTGCCAAGGATGCAAAATACACACTTCTGTATTTGTCATTGAATCGATGAATAACATTTGTTTGCCGTCGAGGATGGTATGATTACATTTTAAAAAAGATCAATAAAAAACTAGTTCACATGAGATTATTTAACCTTTAGCCATACAAAAATATTGTTTTCTTTATCATTAATTGAATGACTCAAAAATAACATAATTTTGATTTTGTGAAACATAACACACCAAACTTCAAATCTCAATTTTATTATACGAATTAAGAAAAGAATATATCATAAAGTACTCTTCGTTTATGATGATTTTCGATCCAACAAATTACAGATTTTAGTAAAGTTTACATTGTGTAAGCGTTCCAGGTAAATGACAGGGGAATTATACAAATATAAGAAAACTAAACAATGTCAACTGGTAACAACTGGTATGATAACAGCGTCATGCGTAACCACACCCTTTTCAATGCATAACGTAATATCGTTGTTGTAAAAAGGGGTGGAGTTTCAATGATCGAATCAGCAAAGAATAATATACTTATTGGGTACTGTAATTGCTAAAAAAATTGCCATAAAAAGCAATGATAACAGTGATAATAATACTCATTTCTTGTATGATATAACATTAATCATCAATATCTCAATCATTTCCAAAGAGCTTTGGCTTATTACCCAAACTCAGCCTTGCCTCCCGAATGAAGGCGTTTAAAGTTATTTTGCGCTAAAAGGTATTTTGTGCCTATATAATACGAGTGTGGCAAATAATAATAATAATAATAATAATTACAGTGCTTATATAGCGCCTAACACTTACTTTGTCAGAAGTCTCTATACGCTCTACAATAACGCAGCATAATGTAGATTAATGCCTAGCCAAAGCACGTCAGTGCTGTGGTAAAGATTCGAACCCAGTATATGGGATCCGCAACCACAACACTTATATAATAAAGATTATGATTTTGTTAATTTAGTACATTTCAAGTTGATTGTTTATCTTAATTAATGAATAAGGTGTGATTTCAATTTTTTTTTAAATTGAGGAATTTACAGAGAATGATGGAACAACGTTGCATGAAAATAAATGAAATACTTATTCAGTTGTACACAAGAGGGGGGGGGGGGGGGAGGGGAGCTGGCTATCGAAATTTTCTTCCTGCACCGTGCAATCCATTCACACATATGGTGTTTTGTTTTAAAACAAAATGGCGGGTGTTGAGTGTTGTAAGTTGTAGGAATGCTGTCTTGTTAATGATTAGCTCAAAATACCATTTAGAGCCGGAGTCTCGTGCTGCTCTGAGTTTGAGCTGTTTGTTTTTGGTATTGTGACGTTGTATAGATGTGGTATAGGTCAGGGTTTTATTATGTCTAAACATTGTACCTGTAGAATGCTGTCTACGATTCCCCTGATATGTGACGTCGAAGGAAAATCAGACAATGCTCTATTCCTATTATTTAATGATCATAATTTTGAAAAGCTGAACTAAAACAATATCATTTATTTACTTCAACAACATTAACAACACCAATAACAACAACTACTACTACTACTGCAGCTTTAACTACTACTACTACTACTACTTCTTTACTACAATGTACTATATTTCTACTACTGTTTATTATTAACATTTGTTACCATCATCGTCGTCATCATCATCATCGCTTTTATTATTAATATCATTATTATTATTATCATTATTGTTATTATTATTATTATCATGATTATTACTGGTGTTGCTGTTGTTTTTATTAACTTTTTTGCGATTATTCTATCATCATCATCGTAATGAATATGCATGATTATTATAATCATAACATGTAAAAGGATAATAATGATGATCAGAATGATCACAGTGATGAGAAATGATGATGTTAATAATAAATAAATGGCATTGATATAGCAAATAGCAAAACTATTTCCATTTCCAAAGTTTGAGATATACTCTGATGGGAGCTGCGTCAGCCATTTTGATCTCTCACCACTAACTTGTCTTTTCAAACAAACCATTAACTGCTTAATAGCATTATTTGTATGTTAATGTGCAAGGTCTTATCAACATATTCAGTCATAAATAGTCTACGCCTTTGTTAAACGTGACAAAGCGATTTAAAACGGGTTTGAGGTGTCATTTGCAGTCCCATATGTTTCAAACAGATTGGATGAGAACCCGATAACATTATTGTATTTTGAAATATCAACCTTTACTTTTACAGTTGGCTCTTGTAAAATTGTGAAAATAAATGATTGAATTGAATCGAAACGACAGAAAATCAAAACAAGTTAATGAAAAGAAAAATAATTAATTATCGATATAAGAATAATTCCTTTTAATGTTATACTAGTTATGATTTGTTATTTTTCATCTTGAAAGTATAAATGAATCAGTGAGCTGAAATTAAAGTCTTTATACCGTGTTTCTGCTATCGTACATCTAGAAAAAAAAATTTTGCTTCGGCTCTTAGATTTCATCCATTAATTCATTTAAAACATCGAGGCTGGCTTGGCCTATTAAAAGTATAAACAATTATTATGTAAAGTATTGAAATAAGTTTAATCCTCATCCAAGATTCAAGTGAGGGCTTTTTCCCACCCTATCAAACAAATCTGTCGGTGGTTCGTCTTTATTTTTTTATAAATAATTTGATCTATATTATCTTTTGTTTGACGCAGTTATTCAGTATACTTAGGTTGCCTTTCACATCCTTTATAAACATCCCCTGTGGTATAGCATGCAGTTTACTTATGCAGTGGCGAATGTAAGGATGGGGGGGGGGGGGAGGGGTCCAAAATGCGAGCGTCCCTCTAATTCTGGCCAGGCCTACTCATAGCATGAAAGAACAGGTCTTTGTCGACGCCCCTTTCTTCTTCAAAATCCTTGATCTGCAATGGCACACTACAGATACTCAAGATTTTCAAGGTAAATATGATGAACACTCGTAGGGTTGAAACCGAGAGCCTTTAATGCAATCCGTTTTAGACCCGCTTTACATTCGAATCAACTTCAGTTGATCCTAGCCGTCCCATAGGGACGAATATGATATATGAGTCAATACATTAGTTTATGAAATTCCGTTCAGGAGAAAAGTACACTACTTCTGTTTATTGGAACCATCAACCTGGGAGCAAATTACTTTCCACATTCTAGTTTGTGAAAATGGAGTATGTTTTAAGTGTTGGAATGATTTTTTTAACCACATGTTCAAGAATTGAGCTACTAACTAACTAGCAAAAATGAACTACATGACATTTGTTTTTGTTTGGGGGCGGGAGCAGGGGTTTTCCCCTGTCTATCAATTATCACATGAATAATGTTTGTTCCATGTAACGTTTATAAAATGTATATTCGTAGGGACTACTTATTTATGTTATTAATATGTTCCTTCTCAGAGGAGTTTAGTTCGCGTCAATTCATTTATTCAATGATTCAACCTCGAAAAAACAGTTTTTCTTTAAGTTTTCAAGCAATATATCATCAGTATATTTCAAACTATATTTCATATCATATCCGAGAACAAATCTGCGAGGTGTCAGGAATTTCATTTTACAATTCATGTGATATCAGAAAAGACATACTACAAGCGATAGCAAGTTGTCAGGTTAGCACCTTTGATGTCATGCCACGTAACAAGTCGAGATTAAGTTGTTATCAATTTATGATTACGTTTATTGCAAGTCAGAGTTCGCTCGCTCGTGTTATGGGATGATGATTACTCAGTATTTTGATTGGGCGTCGACTCGCGTCGGTTCTCAAAACATACGTCATTTACGAACCCGACAATTGCCGCCTCCCATCATTAACATTTTCTCAAACGTATCAAATTGATTGATTGATAATTTACTTTATCTTAATTGCTAATTAGGCACGTTTTGGGTAAGCAACCTTAGCCACCTTAGCTTGTTGATTATAGATTTATTCCTATCGACACCTTCCCCCTTTTCATCTGTCCTCTGATTTGTTTTTACTACCATTTCCATCATCTTCCCTATCGTCATCATCATCATCATCTTCACCATCATTATCTGTGTCACTACAGTTATCATCATCACCATCACCACCACCACCAGAACCACTATCCTCCTCATCATCACAATATTACGTCATCACGACCAAAACGCATGAAATGCAATATCATCATCTTTAACAACAAGATATACGCCCACTCACAAACTTCGAACAATGTAATAATATTAGTATTCGAAAACAATTCAGCGCTTTAGAGCACTAGTTTTGACAGAAATTTCGTTAATATACTGTAAGACTGTCTCATGAGATGTGATAATGTTGTGTTAAACATACATGTAGTTACATAAGTGCTAAAGAATTAGGGAACGCGTGTGATAAGGGTTATATCGGCACGTCACAAGTCATATTAACATGATTAAGCTGAATATAGCCACTGATCGTGACGATGCAAAACAAAAAAACTACCACGAAACAACATTCAATCCTCAGAATTATAACTGTAACTTTGTATGAAATGAATATTATACCACACTTGTAGTGTGACTGTATTAATTGAATGTGCACGGTTGGAAAAATACTTTTATTGGTGCCAATTAAGAAGGCTTTTTAGAGTGGAAACCAAAGAGAAATCATGGAAGAATTGGACTTACAAGATGAGATCCATGAAGGCATAGGCTGTATTAACCTCTTCTTCCGTGCCATCGGGATCCTTCTGAGTACTTCCTCGACTACCAGGCTGGATGGTGACCACCAGTATGATTCCGAGAATGACTGCGATCAACGTGGTCACAAAGTAGTAGACCACCGCCCTGAGCCCCAGCTTTCCCGACATCGCCGAGTCGAGCGACGCCAGGCTGTTGATGAGACTGGAGACGATGAGGGGTACGATCATCATCTTCAGCATGTTCATGAAGAGGTTCCCGGGGAAGGTCAGGTAGTTGATCTGGTCTTGAGTGAAGTCGTAGAAGAGCCCCAGAACGTACCCGAGCACGAAGCCCATGATGACGGAGGAGATCAGAAGGATAAGGAGGACGTTCTCCGAGTTCACCCATGATGGACATCGTCGTTTTCCGATATTGCTGTCCTCGTCTGAATCACGAAATTCCGTCATCGTACCATTCTCAAGGGCGACATCGTTGGTGTCATGAACCACGTCTCCGTTCGTTGCATGGACCACGTCTCCGTTCATTCTCGTATTGTATATATTCCCGATAGCTTGCGCGACTTGTTTCAAAGTAGATGTGGGGTTGGCAAAGTTTTCTGCTGTTGTGTTGACCACCTCATCCATCGCTCTGCTGATAAAATATTGACGCTGCGATGGCGAATTCTCCCAAACCAGCAATCTGTTCTCATCTCATGGGTGTTTGCAAATGCTGATACGAAGGCGCAAAGGTTGTGTTTGTTTATCCTAATTGCATCATATAATACGAAACTGCATGACTAGCACAGGAAATTTTCCAGAGGCGATTGTAGAGAATGATTAGCGAAACCTTGAGTGGAACAATGACATGTCCCTCCACCTTGCACCCCTGATGGTCAGGTGTGCAAATTTTGGCGGGTTCAAAGTGCGCCAAAAGTGCGCCAACGAGCAAGGACAAGAGATGGGGGAAATAAATGAGGTATTAAGGATTGTATATGTTGGCTTCTCAACAGTGATTTAGATGACAGTAAATAGATGCATTATATCAATCAGTATTCATAATAGCTTTAAAACCTTTAGAGCAAGAAGATTATTAAAAAGGTTTGATATGGAATCATCAATATTAGTGATTTAAAGTATCCTCGATTTAAAAAATTGTTTTGTTTTGATTCAGCTTCTTTACTCTCCTTCCATGGTACATATAGTTGTAATACTTTTTATTCTTAGCAAATATGAAAAAAAATACATATTCAACATGGGTTTAAATTATATGAATTTGATTCCGTAGTCAATTTTTAATTAAGTGTCAAAAGCTACTTCAGGTAGGTAAAGCATGCTGTTTATGTATTCATGATAAAGCCCATCTATACTAGTTTCCCTGCTGGAAAGAACACACTCATTCACACTCATTCACAGTGTGAATCACACTGTGTTTCACACTGTGAATCACAGTGTGCTCCACAATGTGAAATTGGGCGTTTTCACATTGTGGTCGATTCGTTTCACACTGTGGTTCACAGTGTGGATAACCTGAAAAGGAAAGAACACACTCATTCACAGTGTGAATCACACTGTGAATCACAGTGTGCTCCACAATGTGAAATTGGGCGTTTTCACATTGTGGTCGATTCGTTTCACACTGTGGTTCACAGTGTGGATAACCTGAAAAGGAAAGAACACACTCATTCACAGTGTGAATCACACTGTGTTTCACACTGTGAATCACAGTGTGCTCCACAATGTTAAATTTGGCGTTTTCACATTGTGGTCGATTCGTTTCACACTGTGGTTCACAGTGTGAATCACAGTGTGAAATCACAGTTCACACTGTGAACACAGTGTGATTCACACTGTGAATGAGTGTGAACGAGTGTGTTCTTTCCAGCAGAGTTGGCATGGCGGGATAAGGCCTTCCTGCAAGGTCACTGGCAGGTGGTTATCTCATCAAATCAGCTCTCAAGTAACATAAGAAAAGGTGCCTCATGGGGATCAACGGGTGCTGATTAGGCCTTGCTGGCTGTATAGAGGGCGCAAGTAGCTAAAAGTAGTGCAGTGGGGCTTTAAGTTTCCTTTAATTATATTCACTGAATCCAATGACCGGGGTAATTTTCACAAAAATTGTATTAATATTCGCCTTATTCATATTCACTTTTGTCATGGAATGCATGATGCAAACTTGTTTTTATGATAATAGAAACACAAAGTCATGCCTAAAGAAACTGTGTAATATTCATTTTAGATAGATAAATACAGGACTCTCTTGTGACGTGGTTTCATGTACCCTTCTGAAAATATCTACCAACACTCCTTGTCAGGACTTCACACACACTCAAGAAAGAAAGATTACCGACAGTACTTTTTCAGGACTCCCCAATCCTCCCCCTCTCTTACATGGTGCGACCGTAAGCCTACTGCATATCTACATCACCATGCAAGCCAATACTTATAAGCAGCATCCAAATATCATCTTGTCTGAAGAACACAACACCAACAAATTAACGAATAAAGGGATAAATAACTCTTGCGAAATTCATTTGAAATAGTAGCTCCTATAGTATTTCTTAGTTTTCGAAAACTATATGGGATAAAATCAAACTAACTAAACCTTGTTAATAACCACGCAAGCACACTAAATACAAGCATCATCAATTCCGGATTACGGGGCGAAATATAAATGTATGGTTCTTTCGTCATCCCCGATAGCAACATCATAAACTGATTATAAATCAGATATCATATTCATTTTACACGCAGATTAGTTCCACGGCCATTCAGCTGAAGTTTTATAATTAATTACAAATTTTGATTTTTGTTGCTGTTCTTGTTTTTGTTTTTTGTAAGTCATAATGCTCGTAAACAAAATGATGCTCATCATCGTCTGTTAGGAGCCAGAAGGGTGTTAGTTTTGTGTAAAATGATAACGAGGTTTAAGAAGACCTTATCCGATAACGTACAAATACAGGTATCCAAGGTTTCCACTTATTGTTGTTGATCGAAAAGGCGTTTTTTTTTTTTTTGGGGGGGGGAGGGGGGGGGGCGGGGGTTTCTTTGAGGAAAGGCGGAGAAAAATAAATATTTAAGTACTTCGTCACCCTTTCATACCATGGTTTAGATATTTCAGGTCCCCGTGATTCAGTACTTTAATCTACTCACAGGAAAACCTTAGAGCTGTCAATGGTTTATAGGGGGTGTGTTCGGGGCCGGTTGTTTGACCAAGAAATTTTCCCGCGCTAACATGATTATATACGATGTATCTTTTGATTGAGGAGCTGATGGCATGTAGAGAGAGAGAGAGAGAGAGAGAGAGAGAGAGAGAGAGAGAGAGAGAGAGAGAGAACTGATTATTCTGACTGCAGTGGAAAAGTTTTAATGTGCCGCTATATTGGTAGTTTTGGGCATATTCTAAGAAAGATGAAAAAGGGGGAAATGCCATCATTCCATGTTGACTATTTCCTGTTTATGTTCCGAATTTAAATTTGGTCAGATTCAGCAATTTTTAGGAGGAGAAAGGGTCACTGTATTTACCCATTCGTTGAAAGATTATTCAAATATTCAGGTAGAACGAAAATGGGATAAACAAACTCCTATACATTTCGTGAGTAAATGTTGACCCAATACCCAGGTGAATAGGCTCCTGGATAATTGTAAAGGTATACATGCTCGTCCAGTATAGGTGTTTAAGCACGGATGAACCTGCGTCCTACATTTCAAAATGATTGTTTGAGTTGAAAAATTATGTGCTTTATTGATAAAGATGAGCTTGCAAAACTTTTTTCTTTTGACTAGTGTTTCTAACTAGAAAAAAAGAATGAAAAAGATAACTTTTTAAAATCTTGAAGTTTGTGCAAAATGTCATGATTATTTTATATAAATCGCATGATCTTATACAAATTAGCGACTCGACGCTGTTTCCTCACCTTCCCCTACATATTCTGTTGAATGAAATTTCAGATTTTTCATTTTTGGACACACCTACATGTTTTGTATGTAAAACAAAACACACTTTCCTTTATATTGCAAAAAGTTACAGCAATGATTATTTTACACATTTTTCCATGAAGATTCAAGCCATGTTTTACATTCTCAAGCAGAAACGTGACATTTTTGTTAATTTTATGTACATAACAGATATTGATATATTCTTATTGTTACGTATTATAACCTGTGATGTTTCTTATCTGCTAGGTTTTCCAGAGGTGTGAGTACATAAACTAGGTTATTTGTATTTAGAAACCTGCGTTCTTCCCCCTTTTCTATCTTTCTAAATATCAAGTCACTCTCTCCCTCGTTTCTATTTTTATTTTAGTTCAACTAAGGGCTGCAAGTAAATCAAGCTTTATGCTTTAATATGCTATCATGTTCATTGAATTCATATCAACAATATTATGCATTAAGCGTGTAACTTATTTTTCCTGTTTTCTTTGTTTTTACATGCTCTATGATTCATATATTGTATTGGAAAAGTGTATAAATGTAAATGCATCAACATTCAAATGTCACAGTAATGCTCCTAAATATTTGTGTTCGAAAGAAAAAAGATGAGACGAATGATATAGAAATCAATAAATCAAATCAAATCATATTTTAGCAGGGAAACACTAAAACTCGTAATCATGCTCACGGCGTTAATACGAGGGACATAGGGGGGGGGGGGGGGCACGTTTCCTAAAATTCATAACAGGGTGAACAATATGGAGAATGGTTACGATTTGTGCAAATAATTATCAACCCTAAAGTATTGCCCCAAAAATAATTGATTTCACGAGATTTCTTTCTACTGTATCCCTGTGTAAAGAGAAGCAGATCTAGATTAGATGCTTATTACAACACGGAAGCCTCCATATCGTATGTACATTAGATGTTTTAAGGCATATAAGTTAAATTTTAATCGATCCGATTGTATGCTTGTAGATTTCTTGTTTAACCGGCTATAGTCAATATTATCTATCTATATATCGTCATCTTAAACAGCAGCAGCAACAACATCACCATCACTACTACCAACAACACCTGCTACGGCAACCCGACGTCCATCAACGAAAATACTACCAATACCACTTCTATAAACAACAACGAAATCATCATCAACATCATATTGATAAATATCAATGATTTTCTTTCCAAGGGAAGCCACATCTGGATCAGAGCTACCTGTGAACCCTGCAACAATTACCCAAGCAATTGCCAGGTACTCATTTACACCTGGGTGGCGAGAGGAAAAATGTGGACCAATGCCTTGCCAAAGGACATAAGTGCCTGGCTGGGATTCGAACCATCAACCCTTGGATTGAGTGCCAAGTGAATGAACCACTACACAATGACAACTCCACAATATCACCATCATCAACAACAATTTAAAAAAATGATAACAACAACAGCTGCAGCAATGAGAGAAAATAGTTTTTTTGTTTCCATAAACAATTTATTATAGTATTATTACTTTAATGCAATTCCTTTACACGTAACATATACTTATAACACCCCTGATGAAATGAACACACCATATGGATAATAACACCGTGATTAATAAGTATATTTTGTTTATATTTTATTTGAAAAATATAATTTAAAAAGTCTCTTAACAACGAGCCTAAATGGAAGATCATGATATCATGCATCTTGTGAGAATTTAGTATCACAAATGAATTGACATGACGTACATTAACTGACATGAAGTAAATTGGCGTACATTACTGGGAATCTGTGTTGAATATACATTGCCATAAGTGAACCATGCAGAATGTTCATGTGCAACGGTCACATTTAGACAAACTCCATTCTTATATATTATGTATCAATACGACAGGTCGTGCTTACTGCTACTTGGCATGTTAACGAAGAGGGCGACATGAGGGAAATGTTTTTCTCACTTACATAATCATGGTGCCGATTTCTTTTAAAAAGAAAATTGTATCACGGATAGTGTTTCATTTTTTTCTTCGGCCATTTTCTGAAGTAATAGAATTTTAGGTTTCAAAAGAGCGACGAAAAATTATGAAGTTCGGAATAGGCAGTACTTCTGGTGCAGCAAAGTGTGGTGTGGAATTAAGTTCTATGCAAGCAATTAAAATAGTTTAAATTTTCAGGGTGAATTCATTTTATATCGAATGAACCAGGGGTATATCTTAACAATAAAGTAAGAAACTAAGAAGAAGAAAAATAAAACCGAAGTAAGGAAATGTGGACTGATAAACAAACGGACATCAGGGTTAGTTAATAAGTACCGTTTTATTTCAAAACTCTTAAATAAAGCAGCAAGAAATGTTATCATATATCTGAAACAGGACGATAGAATATTCATCATCTTTGCGGTTCCTCACACAACTGTTCCCCAATAGTTAGAAAAAGTAAGAGCCACTGTTCAATTCAATTCGGTTATGTTTGTCAACTTTTTAAAGAAAATAAGAAAATAGCAAAATATACATATACTCTCATATAAAACGTTTTACTATAATACACAGACAGTAATACATCGGATGAAAGACAACGCGATTACACACAGAATTTATAGGGGGGTATTCACTGAGGCATTGAAATTGCTCTTGGCTTGATTACCCGAAAGTCTTTGCGATCGTGTGTGAAAAGAGAACAATGTATACTGATATAATATGTAGAAAAAACCCACAATCCCATTATTTTATAAGTTACAACAAAAAGTAACTAAAGATAAAGATAGTTGAATACAACGAAATAAAGTGAGCCTTATTTTACGTTCCTTCACCACTAATAAAAGTATTCTAATTCCACTTATTATGCAAAATTCTGAGTACAACCATGATTTATGTATATTTCGTAGATCATATTCGTAACGTAATCCATTAATTTACAAAAAAACATCCTGATTTCATTTTGAGCCATGTATAAAACGTGAATACAATGATTTAAAATTCTTTTGTGCGTAATTAGATTGTAATTTTTTATCTTGTGCATGTATATTTTATTATACTTTATTATAATAATCATACATCGTTATTATGATTATTAAACGAAAAGTGATAGAAAAAAAAAAGATTAAAATACAAAGACATCAACAATTCATGTTGTGATCACATGTAAAGGACTGTATCATCTGACACACACTAGTACTTATGGGACTGGGACTTATTCCATTTATATTAAATCCTAATTTACCAAAATACATATAACATTAAGCCTTAACAGAAAAATTGTATTTACAAAGTTAGGGTCCCATATATGACCAACTGTTTTTTAGGGTAAAATCTCTGATTTTGTTTTCATAAACTAAAATAGTGACTTATTCTGATTCCGGATACGAAGTCGTCTTCGAAACCGATGACGATGTCGGTTTACAAGCGTGTATCATCCCCAGAGATGTTACCGTCCATCTGGTCGAAGGGGACCTTCTTCTCGTTTTTGTAGCCGTTGGCCAGCGCCCTCTCCTGGTCAATGCGGTCGAAGTCCGCTTTGGTGAAATGGTATATGATGCCACAACCGAACGAGTCGCCCTCTACGTTCACGGTGGTACGAACTCGGTCCCTGGGGAAAGAAAAAGGTCACAGAACGTCATGACATCCCCAAAATCGTTAATTTTCACCAATAGATTGATTTGATTTATTCAATTTGTTAAACAGCGCGTTGAATCATGAGAATAGAAAATGGATTGCAAGAGCTCATAATGATGTTGTTGGTATGTGAAACATTAATGTGACAACCCAAACAGAAACACATAACAGTAAATCTATTCTTATCTAGAACCTTCAGGAAAATGTCAAATCTATTTCTGTTTTTGTTGCTGTCGTTGTTTCAACTACTTGGTCTCATAGTTGATCTTTCCTGAATTTTATAGTCGAACTAAACATATTAGTAAGTTAAAAAATATCCTTGATAATATGGATAGTACAATGTCCAAGGCTATTTTATATGCCTCATCTAAAGAAATGCTGAGGAGAGTGAGGCTGTGTCTTCCGACGTTTTCAGATGAAGGTATACATAAAAAAGACAGTGCCCTTCCTATAAATTTTCATCCGCACCAAACAGAGATAATTTTTATTTTGAATTACGAAACTTACAAGAACCAATCAATGACGAGGATGAGAGTGATGTCATCGGCTGGCAGACCCACAGCGTTGAGTACAATCACCAAGGTTACCAGACCAGCTTGTGGCACGCCTGCTGCTCCAACACTAGCCAGTGTAGCTGTGATGCTGGGAGGGTAATAAACAGAGAGAAACGGATAAATGTGATGAATGGGTTTTATTTTTTGCATATTTAAGGCGCACTTGAACATGGCATTGATCCCCAATCTACCTGTGAATGTTGACATTTTAAGTGTGAAAAGGGTTATAATTTGGTTCTTCGGTCAACTAAGGGAGAGATTAAACGAAGCTAGATAGGTTTAACTTTGGCACAGAAAGATTTTTTTAACCCTGAAATCAATTTTTTTTTAAACATCCAAAGAGATTTTTATGATTGGTAGCTCTTGTTCAATGAAACCATTGTAACTGTCGTATAGATAAGGCACAATTTTCTTAAACAAATCACAGCTAGATGCTGCTTGTAAGTATCGGCTTGCATGGTGATGTAGATATACAGTAGGCTTGCGGGAGCACCATGTGAGAGAGAGGGAGGATTGAGGAGTCCTGAAAAGGACTCTCGGTAATCTTTCTTGAGGGTGTGTAGTCCTGAATAGGACTGTTGGTGTAATCTTGAAAAAGACTGTTGGTTATCTTTCTTAGCTAGAACTATAAGCTAAGAAAGATAACCAACAGTCTTTTTCAAGACTACACCAACAGTCCTTTTCAGGACTACACACCCTCAAGAAAGATTACCGAGAGTCCTTTTCAGGACTCCTTAATCCTGCCTCTCTCTCACATGGTGCACCCGCAAGCCTACTGTAAATCACAGCTAATCGTGAAAAGTCGTGGTATTTTTTTTTTAAACTCGAGCAAAAAATAATTTGCCTTGATGTACCTGATGACGATGACGTCGACGGCGTCGAGGTCGAAGTCATTGACCTGGGCGATGAAGATAGCGGCCACGGCTTCGTAGAGGGCAGTACCATCCATGTTAATGGTTGCACCGATAGGCAGAACGAAGCGAGTTACTCGTTTATCAATCTTATTGTTGGTCTCAAGACTGTTGATGGTTATCGGTAGAGTGGCCGAGCTGAGATGGAAACAGAGAAAGAAGGTTTATGAACAAGAATACCATTGGTGGGTTTCATCACGTTCAGATATACCAAAAGCCCTCTTTTTTGCATTTGATGTTTTATTGGTTCTTTTTTATATCAAATGAAACATACATCGTATCAACATAAATTACGGTGGATCATTATAACATAAATGACTTGAAATGAACTGAGCATGTCCAATCCACATACAAACAAAGATTATTCAAAGACTAGTTGTCGATTACTAATATTAAGAGATTACATAAGATTACAAAAGGCAACCAGTGATAAACAATGCTCATCAGATGCATCTTGCGAAATGAAAGAAGAAAACATCAAGTAAAACACAACCTCTATTCCTACTGACCCTTTATAATGACCTTTCGTGAATATGGGGGAGGGAGGGGAAAGGGGAGGGGAAGGGGTGGGGTACGTTTTCACGTAAGGTCCTGCAACTCGACTACCCGAACCGACGCGAAGACCCGGCGGAACGAAGTAAGCCCAATGAAATATTGTCAAGACTCAAGAGCATGCTACTATTCAAGGACGTTCTGTTATTGCCATGTTGAACAGAATGTAGTTTAAAGGTAAACGGGACAACCACAAAGCACCGTCATGTTTCGTCGACTTTGTGACGTCACGTTTTGACGAAACTCAATTAATATTTCTTAAGGAACCCGCTGGGCGTGATGGCACTCTGACAACAAACGAAGTTCATTTTGATGAATGACAAGATTAACATAGATTACCAGCCATTTTGAGGTAAAAGAATTTTAGACAATATTCATAAAGTACTTTGAACTGTAATGGACACGTGTTCAAGGCCACATTGCTGAAGAAATGAACCGTGTTTGTATAACATGCACTTTTAGCAGGTGTTGACATCATGGTTATAAATATGGTATCAATATTTAAAAAATGCATGTCATTGTTACCACAACAAGTTTTGCTTTAGTTACCCGTTTTCTGATTTCATTTTATTCGATTTGATTTGATTTATTTATTTTTCCACTCAAAATAATATCCAGAATTAAAACAACGTATAATTATGAACCATACAGCATTACAATAGAACAAATGAATCATACAACTAACGAATACTGATAAGTATCTACGAAACAAAATAAGTTTACAGAGTACATTTATGTTTGATAATAAGACAAGATATGTCTGTGCTATAACCATCCCAAGAACCGCGTTTTCTTGGTTGCTACGCCAGCTGCGTTAAAACAGACACAAACACTTCTATTTCCCGTTATCATTTTCTTCCATTGGACTCACGTCTTTTTCACTTTCTCAGATTATCCATGTCAGCTTTCATTTACCTGCTTACATGAATTGGTTAACAAATTAGTCCAAGCGACATTAATGTCTCAATGTATATAAATCAAATGTAAATGTCACATTAATGCACGTCATTATGTATATGTTTGAATAGGATGATATCGAAATTAATAAATCAATTATCCAATCAATTATTATTACCAGTGGGTGTTTCACAAAGCCTTTTTTCAGTGATCAATGACAAAAATCAGTGACATTTATGCTGATAACCAAATCAGAAGCAAGGATTTCACTAGCTTATAACAAAAACTGTCATTTGTCACTGATGACAAGTTTTGTGAAACACCCCCTGAATTCAATAGTATCGTTAAAGTTTAAACCCTGGGTATTACCTTGAGGCGGTGGCAAAAGCCGTCACCATAGCAGGGGCCACGCCCTTGATGAAGACGAAGGGGTTGGAGCGGGTGAAGACGAGGTAGAGGAGGGGTAGGATGATGAACCCATGGATGAGCAGGCCTAAGATGACGGTGGCAGAGTACATCCCGATCTGCTCGAACACCAGGGCCCAATCGTCCATGCTGAGGATCTTACCCAAGACCAGGAAGAACACACCCACAGGGGATAGCCTAGCGAAAGAAGAGAGAGAGAGAGAGAGAGAGAGAGAGAGAGAGAGAGAGAGAGAGAGAGAGAGAGAGGGAGAGAGAGAGGAAGAGAGAGAGAGAGAGTGAAAGAGAGAGAGAGAGAGAGAGAAAAAAAAAAACATATTGCAAGAATTATTATTTAAAGAGGAGGTTGAGTTCTGGGAAGAGGTGAAAAATAATTTGTGAGCGTTTTTATTGTATTATGCAAGTTAGTGTGGAAGAACATCAGATAAAAAATGTTCCTTGAAAAGCATGGCTCTTCAAATGCCTTAATATTCTAAATATGGCATGTAACATCATACAAATCGGGACGGATTTTTATGCCCCATGTTTGTGTAGTCCCATGCATCTTTCTGTGTACAGGTGCTTGTAACTTTACCAAGACTTGACCAAATTTCTTATCATTTTGATGATTTCAGAACCTTGCAGTACACACCAATACTTACAAGCGAGATGATCAACCCTTTCTGATCGATTTCAAAACGTTTCTTTCACACTGCAATCGCATAACCAGAAATCAACTTTAGGTTTAAACTGTAGAAGTTACTCTTGAACTCAATATTTACACACGCATTGGTTATCAACATTTTTAATCAATACATTGTACTTAAATAACTAGCCTCACTACAATAACCATCAAAAGTAAACCATACGACATGATCACAAAGGCTTTCGAGAAACCAACTCAAGGGAAAATCCAGATCCTATTGTACATCCCTTAGAAATAATGTTCGGATTGCTTGATATGATATTGTATTGTTTGCACATTTCAATAGGCGAAGCGCAAGGCTTTAAATTTCAAAAGTCTAATTTTCCGAAAGCTTTAGCGATCTTGTTCTGTGTCTATAGAACACGTGGAGTCTGCAACACCATTAACCTGTAGCTTAATTAAAACAGAAGCCCTAATCGTCTTACTTTGATCCAAACCCAATCCCTAACCCCTTTTCTTTAAAGCCCCACTGCACTACTTATAGCTACTTGCGCCCTCTATATAGCAAACAATGCCTAAGCGGTGACCGTTGGTCCCCCTTTTCTTATGTTAATTAAGAGCTGATTTGATGAGATAGCCAACTGTCAGGGACCATGCAGGGAGGTATAATCCCTCCTGGCCAAACTAGTGCAGATAGGCTTTAATGAAATCAGTCCCAGAGTAATTTGTCGGACCACATCGGATCAACGCTTTACAACTTACCAGATGATGAAACCGACCATGACCATGATGCACTCCATGATGGACTCGACGACGGCCTTGAAGGCTTCCCCCTTCTCACCCAGGCGGCCCAGAACGGCCCCGAAGACGCAGGAGAAAATGACCAGACCGAGGATATTGGACTTGAACTCGTAGCCACCTTGCGAGACGGTGATTGTGGTCGGTCCCATCATGGTTGTCGAGTTCATCATCGAGTCCGTCGTCATCATGTCCGTGCTGTTCATCATCATCGGCATCGTGGTCATCGGCTCGACGATTTGTATGACCTGACGTGTCTTGTACTGAAATGGTTAGTGGAAGAAATGAAGCGAATGAAACGAAGATAACGTTGAGTTCAACAGGTAAAATGATTAATATAGCATGGTACTTTTCAGAATATGGCACATGCTCCGATAACAATCATTGCTCCGCGGTACACTAACCGAATTCTTTACTTCAACGTTGAACTAAACGGTAACCCTAACTCTAACCATGCTTAACATCCTGGACCTAACCTAAAACCCATTTGCAACCCCTAGCCCTAACCCTAACCCAGCAGATCAATTATCATAGGAGCATAATAATGTCGGAGCATGAAATCTGAGCATGTCAATTTAAAAGGCCCATACATTCAAATGATGTGATCAATCTGATATTTGGAGATAATGTTATAACTATAGGGGTATCGCTCAGATAATGAAAACAGGGACAAAAGAGCACATTTTCTGATAGTTTCAACTAGAGAACGAAATGAAGAGCAACACAAAAAAGCCCCAAGAAAATGTTATATCCCCCCCCCCCCCCCCCCCCCCGATACTAGAAAAGAATGTGACGGGAGAGATGTTACAGGTTTATTTCACCTACTTCTTTCCCCCTAACATTTCAAATGGATCATTTGCAGCAGAAACTGCCTTATTTTGCGTAATTCTTGTTGGCTTAGGTATGGTTGAAATTAATATTTCCTTGACCCTTGATATAGCCCCCCCCCCCCGAATACACCCTTTCGTTTCTGTTCTTCTTTCGTAGAAGAAGAAAATAATGAATCAATTACACACAATCATACACAAACATAGTAATGATGCACATAAAGAGGGAAATATAATTGTGAGTGAGAGAAGAGAAGAGAAAGAGAGAGAGAGAGAGAGAGAGAGAGTGAGAGAGAGAGAGAGAGAGAGAGAGAGAGAGAGGGGGGGATAGAGGGAGAGAGAGAGAGAGAGAGAGAGAGTTATAATTATGGTTACTGATCTCTTTTATATGCAGCTGTGCAGGCACCCTCGATAAAATGAACCGCAGCTGTAAATCCTAGTAGATTATCGGTTTAATTAACACATTTCCTGCCTTAATCACTTTCCAACGCAACCCACTCGATTTAAGAAATCCATTGCAGTACCCCGATAAAAGCTCATTGTCTTATATCTTAATACCATTTTAGATTAAAGACGGAATAAATCATTAGCATTTTCGAACTCCCTGTTTGATCCTAACATACTAATTCTTTTGGGGGTTTACCGGGTCATTTTGTTGGATACTTTGCGAATCAAATTTGCACCCGGTCTGTAATTATTTAATTAATTACGCATCTTGAATTTTTTCGTCTTGTGCGTTTCCTGTGTATTACAGCTCGTTTAGATTAGATTGTCAACTAATTTGGACAAAGTCTTTGTCTTAGTACAAATTCAATCCGTTGTCATCCATCTTTATCCAAGGCTACTTTTAAAATTAATAAATGAATTGATTCTTGATGTTGATATAAATATGGACATTAATTTCATCATGTGTCAGTGTAGCATACAGTGTTTCCGTTATTAATGTCTTAGTATAGATTTAAGATTTCTAAATAGTATTAATAAGGTTGAAAATTTAAGCGGTGTTATTGGCAGAAATCCTAATTGTAGTTTTCAAGAACTGCCAGCTGTCAAAAAGAAACAAGATGGAAATTAGTATGTATTTGGAGGACTTTATAAGATTTCAGATAACTAACATGGATGCATTACAGTTATTTGTGGATTTTTCTTTTCTTAAGACAATTAATTTTCAATCGCGTCTGATGAAATGTAAGGCTTTGTTCTGATCACGCATGACAATGAATGTTGCTTTTTGTTATATTCATCATCATTTCGTATAGTTTGATATACGAATTCATGTGCAGCAGCCTCATTCAATTTTTTTGCATTTGATACGGTAAATAGAAAAGTAGTGATTGTTACCACTAAATCTCTTTGTATTTAAAAAGAAGATTAAATGCATTTTAATTGGCGGATTCAGAGGGCACAAGCCCTTGTCTAATATGTACAAATGCTTTTTCCTATTCTTCTCCTTCTTCTTCTATTCCTCCTCCTCCTTCTCCATTATCTCCATCTCCTCCTTGTTCTTGTTCTACTTTTTCTTCTTGTTCTTCATCTTCTTGTTCTTCTTCTTCTGGGGTCACTTTACAGGCCCCAATCAGTGCATACCGCAGGACCAGTGACCTGTTTAACAAAGCCTTTTTGTCAATGACAAATCACAAAAATCAGTGACAAATCTGCTGATAACCAATCAGAAGCAATGATTTCACTAGCTTATATAACAAAAACTGCCATTTGTCACTGATGACAAGTTTTGTGAAATGGGGCCCTGGTCTTTGGGTAACCCTACCAGGCACTTTCAACCAAGTTAATTAATGCGGTCATGAAAGGAACTTTAATTAGGATTAGGATCACACCACACTGCCTTCCGAGATGGCAGGGACGGTAGCCTGCAGTGGAAACATTAGCCCGCTTAAGTCAGTATTAAAAAAAATCTCTGTCATTTGTCGGGATTAGATTTCCTGATCCAATGAATTCGGATATTTTGGATTTTAAACAAGTTCAACGCCACATATCCAAAGAGCATCCGCTACTACGGTATTGTTGATAACACATTCAATAAATTGATAAAATGATAACGATAGTTGGAATGAATATGAAATGACTGACCGATCTTACACAAACCGGATTTAAAAAGAAAAAGAGTGATTTCGATTTCTGTCAATTTCGCTGAGAGCGGTTCAAGTATTTTGAAATTCGCTCTGATTTGTTTCAAAGATTTCTGGGTTAAAGAGTCAAATATTCGTTAGCAATCAATACGAAGTCTCATTAATTGCGTTTCAAGATTAATAAACTTGTTCTTAAACTTTTGCTCTGGCTCATTTTTCATGTTCCTGACAGTCCCAGGTCTGAGTCTTTGCTTTCTCTTCAAACTTTTAAAACGCTTATTTTACCATGTTCTTCTTATAGGGAATCGTTGTCAATAATTTGCCATGAAATTTCAAAAAAGAAATTTAAATCTTATGTGCTGTGCAATAAACGAGGTCATGCATGTACATTTTCTTTCTATTGTTATGTATCTTTCTCTCTCTTTCTCTCTCTCGGCCTCCATGATTTTCCTAATATTATTTTACACTGGGATTGCCCCAGATAAGCCTTTATTTGGGGGTGACCCCCCACATTCAAATATCCAAGTGTACAGGTAGTTCTTACCTTCTCCTTTTCGTATGTTCTTTTATTATTCAGTTGTTGATTTTTTTTTTATATAGGCTACATTGTTTGTTTTCTGTAATTTGTATATCTTGTATTTTGTATACATTATATTGCATTTTCTTGTTCTTCCGAATATGGAAATCAATAAATGAAATGAAATGAAATTAATTAATTTACCGAAATTCTGGTGCAGAGTTCTATCATCTGTTAAATGTGTGTGAAACTAGGCAGGAGAATATTGCTACCTCGTGAAAAGAGGCTATAAATGCAAACACCAACATAATTTTCGCTAAATATAAATCATCCTTGAAACTTGTCCCATGGAGAAAACAACACTGAGCATTGAACCCCGTTTTGGTTCCCCAGTGAAGAATAGACCGATGATTGGAACAGAATAAACAAATCTACCTGTCTATTCAAACAGTCAATACAATACATTTTTTACGATTTGAAAGATTTATCAACATCATCCTGATTCTGTTGTTATCATGGTTATATGGTTATTTAGTTCCACAGTTGGATTCCCTCGGTCACGCGGCCTTAGAATTCGCGCAATTTTCCCAGCACCGGGTCCCACGCATAAATTATTATGGCAAATCGGTTTAACATAATCCTATTTCGTGATATCCGAAATTTGAATTCATGATGACAAGAATTCGATTCTTTATATCAAGGAATGACTTCCTGTAGTTAACGAATGAGAATTATTTATATCAAGAACTGAATTATCGCAAATTGTAATAAACCAAAAGTAAATAAATACAATCTAGCTTGGTAATTAATCATTTCAGTAAGTGAATTAGTATATTGAACGATGAACAGATTACTTACGGTTCTGAAGGTGGCCTCGATAATGTTTGGAGGAAACATCATTCTGTTGAAGGAAGCAGAATACCAAAGTAAATTTATTAGAATTTAAGATTAATAGATATTATATACTGTCTGGATCAATTTAATCTCATGTATATAGTTCAATAGTTCATGTTTCAATACGGAGCAATTCGGTTCTGAAGGTGGCCTCGATAATGTTTGGAGGAAACATCATTCTGTTAAATGAAGCAGAATACCAAAGTAAATTTATTATAACTTAACATGAATAGATATCATTATACTGGAGTCCGCAACTATTTCACCTCATGTATATAGTTCAATAGTTCATGGTTAGGATTCATGTTTCAATACGGAGCACTATAGTGGTGGAGGCTCTTGACTCTTATATAAAAGGTCCCGGGTTCGATCCTTGCTTGGTGCTTACATTGGACAAGGTGGTTCACCCACATTTTCCCTTCTCGACACAGGTTTATAGTTTCAAGTTTCAAGTTTATTTGTTCCCCATTATAAACAAAATAGACAAACATATAAAATCGAATTTATATATATACACATACTATATGAGCACTTCTAAATGATACTCAATACATATGATAGATTAAGTAGAATTTGAGGATCCTATCGAAAAGCAGTGCTGATATATTATAAGTTCCTGATAAAATAGACATTGTAGATGAAAAACCGTAGGAGTGGAGAAAGACGTAGTTTAGAGAAGGAATTTAAAACACAATGGAATAAAGAAATTTTTATACAAATTTATAAATCGGAATATTTCTAAATGGGTACTTGTCAATGAAAGGGTAGTGATTATCGCATTTGTATCTGTATTGAAACAACAGAGGTTACCCGGGGTTAATAAGATTATTGAATTTATAGTTATAACAATAAATCTATAGCAAAATGTTCTGTAGGAAAACAACGTTTAGAACTGCAATAGGTCAATACATTGCAGTTGGAACAACTTATAGCGCATAGCGGTGGGTGAGATACAAGTCTACCTCGGTGAGTACAAATTATGGACGGCACAATGCCAAGAAAAAAAGCAAATCTCGATAACAAAAGAAGAATAGATAATAATGCTATATGTATCAGTGTTCACGGCCAAGACCTTGAGGGGCCCTAAAGGGAATTTCCGATGTTTTGTTCATTTCATTTTTCCATACACCTGTATCAAATTTTTCCTTTATGTTACGATAAGTTACAGTAATGGTGATTTTGCACATATTCCATGAGGATTCAAGCCAAGTTTTACACTCCAGAGAAGAAAAGTATAATTTTTGTATAATTTTATGTACAAAACGGATGGAGAAAAGTGAGGGATGACAACTCGCTAATTTTCATACAGCTTATGTGATACACACAATTTTTCATGAAATTGTGCTTATTTTTAAAATTTCATTACTTTCTTATACTTTCACTGTTTTTTAAAATAATTTTTCTCTATTCATTCCAGTAAACTTGCAAATGGGAAGGACTATTCATAATGCCTTTATTTTTCATGGCTTGGACTTGGTCTTGTATACCTTAGCCTTGGCCTTGAGGTTTCGGGCCTCGTCTACAACACTGCTGTGTATTATGCCCTTTTGAAATGCGTTATATTCATCACGTAATACAAAATGCAAACAAATCACGTTTTTAAGTCAGTGCATATATTTATCTTCACAGTGGGCATTATTTCTCCCCTTTTCATTACTTTGTCATGATATTTGTATTATTTATATGATTACAAGGGCGTAAGTCAACGAAGTGAAACAATTACAAATGCATTTTAGACATGATACTGTGACTTTTCAACCTCCTACTATTTTTTTTGAACTGATGAAAAGGCTCGTGGTTTAAAGATTAAGTAAAGCGTATGAAATGAATATAACGTTGAGTTCTGGCCATGGACTTACTTTGTGAGAGAGAGAGAGAGAGAGAGAGAGAGAGAGAGAGAGAGAGAGAGAGAGTGGAAGCGATCGGGAAAGGCTGATTGTGTATACGACATAAGAATGAATTGTGTTTATTGGAAAGATCAAAATGAAATAAATTTTGCTGAAAATCACTTGCCCTGCACACAGAAATGGGCATATGGGACTGATAACACAAATTTGGACCAGATTTTGTCAGCTATTTCTTGTTATATTCCGATTACGGGGGCATTTTAAGGGCAATCCGTCTCAGCAGACATTAATAGGGACTTTTAGACTTGCGTGGACTGATACGTGTGACGTCCATTCAAGGCAGTGCATTGAAAGGACGTCGATCGTAGCAATCCACGTTGTCGTTGTGCAAAATCTAAAAGTCCCTACTATTTCCAAACTGACACGAATCTTGCAATTATTTGTCATCTTTTCCAAAACTCAACCTTCCCTTCATACCCGGACGTGCAGATACAGAAGAGTTTACTGTGGTTTTTAAAATAAGATAAATCAATTTGAACAGAGAGTGACATGTTGATAAATGGTGGGAGTATT
Organism: Strongylocentrotus droebachiensis; assembly: GCA_035222895.1. Taxonomy (NCBI): domain Eukaryota; kingdom Metazoa; phylum Echinodermata; class Echinoidea; order Camarodonta; family Strongylocentrotidae; genus Strongylocentrotus; species Strongylocentrotus droebachiensis. The sequence continues at coordinate 48,995 of JAVYIG010006987.1, read as the reverse complement.
CTTTTCTTCTAATGTTTGTAAGATTAAATAAATATTTGATTCTACTTCTACTGGACTCCAAGTTCCTTTTGTGATGCACAAGACAGTGTGCAGAACTGAAAGGAACGTGTGGTTTACAGTGATCAGACGTCATAGTTTGAGGAGAAGGTTTCCCCCCTGCATGCGCAGACATTCCGAGTGCCAGAGTACAGTGCCTGGGAAACCATCTATTGTGACGTATGCAGCCATCACCACTATTGTTATTATCAATGCATTACTTTTACCGGTCATAACAATCTCATAACGTTCCTCAATAGAATTGCACTTCCGCGTTTTAGGCGATTTACTGACTTTTTCCTAGTCTTTTTCACTCTCAGGAGATTTAATAATTAGGCCAGAGACACGATAATAACATATCCCTTATTGGGTCTGCCAAACCATCTGGGAGTATTGAGAAGTGCAGTGATAACAAAACTCAAAATTAACATGATTTGTCTTTATTACAACAGCAACATAATGTTCAATGGCATGCCATGTCTGCTGAAATATATTCGATAAAAGTGAAATCTGTCATCAACCATCCAAGTTGTTTAAATACATTTTTGTTTCACATATACTTTTGTTTTTTAAAGACCAAACCTTCACAATCTCATGCAATATGCACATATTAACATTGCTATCTCAATAAACAGAATCTAGCTTCAGCTCTGCTGCGTTTTTTTGCTTAACGTTCGTCATTTATTGCCCATAATTCTGCTTATTGTAAACAAAACAAAAATCACCTGCTTCTCATAAACATATTTTCACGACTTATGAATTGTAAAAAAAAAATATAAAGATGTAAGACCATTTTGATAAAATAGACTTTGATCTTTATTTATTGCTTCATCACGCAAGTCAATAATAGATGCAGTTGATCTGGGGCGTATAATGCACGTGGAACAGCAACCAGTGTTTTGAAATTATGTGAGAAAAGTAAATAATATAACAATTGATTGTAAGGTAACTATAATGCACAAACTTGGGGGCATTTTATAGCGGTGCAGGCAGCAAAAAACCCGTATACACGGTGACGAGATACAATTGAAATGGATGAATGCTTACAAACTAAACCATTATTCAATATAATTTAAGGAGTGCCGTCTCTTTTTCATAACAAATTCATGAAGTCTGCAAAATAGATTTGAACTTTACTCTTCAATTTAATTTGTCTATGCTCTCCACGCGTTTTATTTCTCAAAAGATTTAGTATTTTGTTGGAAATGACAATAATGAAATGAAATGAAAAAGTTGTTTACAGTTAAAGATGAATACGATTCCTGTTCATGCGATTACATTGTGAGACAAAATGTCTGGAACGATTTGGAAAAAGTACATCAGAGTTGGTGTATGCTGTGAAGTTTTGAAATGATAAAAAAAGCTAAAAGACATGGATCCAATCATACATAATTATATGCGTTTAATGTTTGCTAAAAACTTTTAAGCTATTTCTCATCATTTTGTCAATTTGAGGGCATTTGCAAAACAATCCTTTCTAAGGGGGATTTGAAAATAATTTTCCCCCAAAACTGACACACAAAGAACGAGAAAGCTCACAATGTTTAACCCTAACCAGAACAAAACCTTATCATGACATTTTAGAGTATCATCCATGCACTAAATTAATTCGGGCATTTTTCAATCGTGGTAGCTGATCTTTCAACTGACAGATTCGGAGTTCGAATCTCTACTCGATGCCTAAGTACCTAGACAATGCATTTTATCGGCTACAGTTGTCTCTTGCCACCCAGGTTTTAAGTGTGTGTACCCGGTAGGATTTATTCCTTGAAATACACTGCATGTGCGGTGATGAGAGCTGCCGGGGTTTACTAGTAATATCCAAACTCTTTGGAAGCGCATGGGGACGTTATACCACGTACCCCTTGCTATGCGATATACAGAACGGTTTAACATTGTACTTGATTATGTGGTTAGTCAAGATTATATTCATGGTAAAGCAGTATGGTGAAAATTATTTTCTCTCAGCGTCTAACCCTCCCCCTCTCCACACATTGATGTCATCTCGCTTTAGATAGAAGTGATAATTGTTTTACACAATAATTCAAGTAAAGGTAATCAATTTCCTTCTCGTTTCACATCCTTTTTGTTGCAGTTCAAGGGTTCATATCGACCTTCGAATGATCCTTTTATGAAACAGGATGTTTTACAAATGTTTTCAGTTTCATTTAAAGATTTTTTAAAAATCCATAACCACAACCATTGTCGCAGGGATATAATTCTTCCTACAAACAAGGAAGTAATCAATATTCCAAACATTCGACTTCATATCCTATAAATAGGAAGATACAAAGTCATGTCTCTCTCTTTCTTTCTTTCTATCTCTCTCTCTCTCTCTCTCTCTCTCCCTCTCTCTCTCTCTCTCTCTCTCTCGAAGAGTGAGAAAGATTGAGAAAGAGAGAGCGAGGGGAGGGAGAGACACACACACAATTTATTTAAAGGCTTCAATATCAGTTTAACATGCAAATAATATTTATTAAAAGGTTAAAATATCAAAATGAAAGACAACTATTGGATTCTCAATGCCAACTTTTGAATTAAAGTGACTGTGTGAATGCAAACCTTGAATATATGATTTGAAAGGTCAAACTACGACAAAAGTGCAATCGTAAAACTATTGATATTGAATACAAATGCATTCGAAATTCTGTTTGTTTGATGACTTCAAACCAATGATTAATTCCCTCTTTTTTCATGGATCAAGGGGTACTTATATAGTTGACTCAACAAGCTCAGTTCTGTTTCACCAGGCCTCGAGTATTGACATTTTCAGAATGTGTGTATTTTATGATTCGTTATTATAAAGAGGAACTTTGGGTTCAAGAATATGGCCGAGTATTGGCTCTTACGAAATGCAATTCTTTTGTTGTTGTTGACAAGATTCACGGGCCAAGGTGCATCATAAACACAATAGTTTTATGATGGTTTAGAATGCTAAATAGACAAACTTTTCGCAAGGTAAACATGTACCACTCCTTTGTCTTCTTTTAAAATGCATCATCGAGACTTCAAATGCGTTCTGATTGTAAGTTATAATTCTATTTTCACTGATTTTTAGTATTCAATGAAACATCGATAGCTGCATGATTTTTTTCTTCTTCAAGGCACATCCTTGTCATTAATGAAAGAATCTTACTGTACGTCAAAACTCCATCACTGGATTAAAAAACGATTCCACACTTGTATAGTGAAAACATACAAGACCTTTTGTTTTAATCGAGTTGAAATTTGAGATCTATAATAAATCGTCACAATACCCAAAGATTATCAAATTGATGCCATTAAAATAATAGTAAAAAGCGGCATACATAATTATAAGTTGTATTCGATCATGGGTGTGGACCAATCTTCAGGATGGAGCTAGGGGGGGGGGGGGCACTAATCATAGTTAAACACTCCATATTATACGCGGATATTCAAATACTATTGAGGTCCCCTTCCCCATCCCTCACCCAACCCGTTGAACGACGCCCTAGATAAATGACATAGCTACAGGGGGACCGAACGGCGGAAAATGAAAGGAGGAAAAAAAAGAAAGTGGGGAAAGGAAAGGATGATAGTCCTCCCCTAGCACGACCAGCAGGCGCGCCGGAAGCAGTTTGGGATTGGGGGGGCAAACATTCCAGGGGGCTCACCTTCCAGGGGCAGTGACGTAACGAGCAAAAACGTTTGGAAGGGGGGGGGGGCAGAAGAAAAATCTGCATCTTCATCACTCTTACACGTTACATGCAGGGCAGGCCCCGCGGAACGTTTTTCAAAGTGGATTATTAACAATCAGGTAGAGCGTAAAATGGCGTGGGGTCCAGGGCCTGGGCCCGGCCCCGGTAGGGGGTCAAGGGGCTGAGCCCCCATAAGTTTAGGGGTTTTAGGCATTAAAATTATGGTCAGATAAGCATATTTAGATACCTTATTTGTGACACTGGCAGGCCACTAATTGGCGGAGAGTCCAGGGAGCAGAGCCCCCAGAAGCTCGAGGGTTTTAGGTATTCAATAACGGTCAGATGAGCATACAGGGCCCCGCCTTAGGGCCCTTGGTGGGGTCCAGGGGGCAGAGCCCCCGGAAGCTCAGGGGTTTTAGGTCTTTAATAACGGTCAGATGAGCATACAGGGGACCGCCTTAGGGCCCTTGGTGGGTCCGGGGGCAGAGCCCCTGTAAGCTTTGGGGTTTTAGGCATTTAATTACGGTCAGATTAGCATCCAGGGCCCCGCCTTAGGGCCCTTGGTGGGATTCCAGGGGGCAGAGCCCCCGGAAGCTCGGGGGTTTCAGGTATTTAATTACGGTCAGATGAGCATACAGGGGACCGTCTTAGGGCCCTTGGTGGGGTCCGGGGCGGAGCCCCCGTAAGCTCTGGGGTTTTAGGCATTTAATTACGGTCAGATGAGCATATTTTGGCGTGGGTTCCAGGGCCTGGGCCACGGTAGGGGGTCAAGGGGCTGAGCCCCCAGAAGTTTAGGGGTTTTAGGCATTAAAATTATGGTCAGATAAGCATATTTAGTGACATTGGCATTTGTGACATTGGCAGGTCACTTATTTTTTCTCTCTCTCTTTCTTTCTTTTTCTCTGTAACAAACTTTTTCAACAATTGAGGGTGGCACGAGTCCCCGAGCCCGGCCGTTCTGCAGACCCTTACATAAATGCTTCTAAATAAGCATATTTTTCGCCCAACTGTAAATTTGGGAATTTCTAATTTTCCAACAAACGCATAAAAAGGTATGACTTACAAAAAAAAATGAGAAAATATACCGGAAAATCATGTCATTTCAGCAACATTTGTACATCACTGGTATCGAATAAAAAAAATCCCCCCCCCCATCAGTACGCCATCGTTCAGGGGCTCATAAGCTTCTCACCACTATAACAAAAAACAGACACGCTTTCCAATTCTCTCGCAATATGTCCACGATATGCGCGTATCGCTATTATAAAAACCTACATTGATAAATATAGGTAGCATGCGCAATGTTTAGGAAATTTAATTCCTGTTAACTTTCCTTTTCTTTGAATGAAATTTCATACGTCATTTAATTTGTATTATTGTTATGTTCTTTTGGGTTAAAAAATACAAACCATCTTTACTCCTTTACTGCTTTTTTTTTTTTGAGGGGGGGGGGGCGTTTTGGGGGGGCAAAAATGCATTTTGCCCCCCCACTTTTTTGATTGGGGGGGCAGCTGCCCCCCCTGCCCCCCCCCACTTCCGGCGCCTATGACGACCAGTGTTGTCCGCCAATGATACAGGTGCCCTCTTAAATGGCTTGGCCTACGTTGCACCAAGTGCCCCCTGAATGTTCACTCAGGCTAAGACAAAAGTGTACGGCCGACGTCACGTGATGTTTGTAAACGAGTATGAAAGTTGAACTAGTAGGAAGTGTTCTTTTAACCATCGTAGTCCTTACCCTTTCCCTTTTCGATGAAATATATTTGACGTACTTCCTCATCATTTCCCCACTTCCTACACATTACGGAGATTCACATATTTATACATGATTTGAAAGTGACATAGGTTCATTTAGCATATTTAGTATTATCATTACAGGTTTATTTATAAAGCATAAAGTCTAATTATTGGCAGTTTCACTTTCGTTTTACTGGAAGGTCGGACACTTATGATGATAATAGCACATTGGCTGTGTACAAGGAAATGCTTATTGTTAAAAAAGGGAAAGAAAAGAAACTTGAAGCGATTAAGAAGTTTCTAACTGACCAGATGCCCATAAAGGATTACATTTAAAGATAATGTCCCTATAATAAAGTACTTATGATGTATATACATTGTAAACTGTTGTAACCATTGCCATTCAGTATTTGGACTGCGAGAATGGATAATATTCAATAGAATCCTTCAATCAATCAATTAATATAATGATTGATCTACTTTACTTCACTTTCTCTTCTTTTAGTTTGGTTTGAAAGGTTTTCAGCTTTCTATCCATGAAACCGGGCAGGATATGAAGTCACATTAATTCTTTTCAAATGAAAGATTGAAATAAAATCACTAACTGTAATGGGGGGGGGGGGGGGGGGGCGGATCCAGGATCCTACCAAGGAGGGTCCCCAATACGAAAAGTCTCTGACAAGACCTCCTCTAAAAAACAAAAATCGATCACATTCTTCAAGTCCACTAAAACAAACAACAAATTAAAAAATCTGTCCAAAAGGGCACAAATCATACATTTAGGGGCGGGTTGGGTATGCTTCGGGTATGTCACATTGAGATTTAAAAGGAGTATGGTCGATTGTGATCTCTTGTGCCATAATAACCAACTCATTTTATTAAGGCTAAAGCTATCAACGAAAAAACTAAAATAGAAAAATAATCACCAATGCCTAATAACGAGATTGCAAAGACTCTCAAAGATTAAGTTCAGGCAATTTCAATATCCTTGTCCGTTACTTTTGAAGTTTGCGAATATTACAATGTCGTATCACATATCGCGCAAATAAATTCAATAGCATACAATGGGGTGTTGAATTGGCCCTCGACTTGATTCTCGAAAGTCTTTGCGACCACGTTTTATATAGTGAAGATGACGTGATAATGTTTGACTTACCGTAGCAGATCAAGGAAAGCATCGGCCGTGTTGACACTCTCAACCGGTCCTGCGGTATCGATTTCGGACTTGCTTCTTCCACGTGCCCCTGGGCGAATCGACATCACGAGGATGATCCCGAGAATGACAGCGATGAAGGTGGTCGTGAAGTAGTAGAGGACAGCTCGGAGACCCAGCTTGCCCGAGGCTTGCCTGTCAAGCGACGCCATACCGGCGATGAGGCTGGTAACGACCAGTGGAATGATCATAACCTGATGAGTGGAATAGAAACATACTTTTTTCAACCTCATCGAAAAATGTAACAGGTTTCATAAACATGCATAATATTTGGGAATGTGAATTTAAAGACGAGAAAATAAACCTAACAAGAACCACGTATTTTGTCTTGTTGCACTCTACCTCGAAGTCCCACTCCCACCCCTCCCCCTCCTTCTCTCTCTCCCTCTCTTCACTTTTGACCCCTTCCCTCGTTATTTTTATGTTATTATATGTCTCTCTCTCTTTCCTGCCCTGTACCTATACAATCCCTAATTCCTCTCTCCTCCTCACATATAACATCAATCCTCTTTCTCTTTCTGTTCATACCTCCAAACTCTCCCCCCCCCCCCCTATCTTCTCCTCTCTCAGTATCACCCGTTTTTACTCATCACTAATTGTTTTGTGCTCAGGTATTGTCTTACTGCCACACTTGGTTGTCTCAACGTGGTATAGATGTTAAGTTTAAAAGTATTTTGGTCATACGAAATAGATCTTTGAAAAGGGAAACTGGCTTGCCATACCTTCAGCATGTTGAGGAAGATTGTCCCTGGGAAGCTGATAAACTTAATCTCGTCCGAGGTGAAGTCGCGATCGGATCCGAGCTTGACACCGAACCCGACGGCGCAGCCGAGGATGAGCGAGAGGATCATGAGAATTAGGAGAAGGTTGTTGAAGAGAAACTGCGTGAACTTCTGACAGAATGATTTGCTCTCCGACCGCGGCATCTCCACTTCGTGGTTAATTCCCATTTCTGTGTCTGCCATTTTGTTAATGTTGGCCTCGCAACTAGAAGATTATCAATTTGCTTGAAGCTCTAGAACCTTTAACAACGAAACTGTGAGTGATATTCCGCCACCACAAAGTATGACAGACGACTGGATCTTCTCAGTTTTCTAAGCGTGATGTTTTCGGAGAGTGCTACACTCGACTTGTGGAAGCGAGCAATGAGTTCTAAACTTCTGTTGCGAGAGCGCGAGAGAGACGAATACATAGACGTATTAAATTCACCTTGCGCGCACACTTGCAAACTTTCCAAAGATTCTGAAACCTGTTCGGAGTCATTAATTGCGCATGCGCCTCGGTCATGCGTCATGCGAGCGTCGATATTTACATGCTTTTGTCCCTGGTCTGACATCATGTTTTCAAATAAATGTACAATAATTTACAATTTTTTCCTGATTTGTGGACGTTTAATGGAGCGTCAAGTTAACAATCATGTACCCATATTACAAGGACTGTTTGATCAGAAAGGTGTGAGTATTGGGTAATGATTATGGACCATACGTTCTATGGAATGTACTGACAATGAATAGTTCATGGACGAACATCGCTTTACTTATTTTTTGCCCATAGTTGGGGCGGTGAAAATGGGAGGGGGAACCTTTAGGATTGGTTTAATGGAGGATTTCTCCCCAATTTTGTTTAAATACCAGTTAAGCAGGATAAAAGAGAAATATAGTGATACATCCATCATAATACGTTTTGTTTGATGTTCTAGAATGCAAAATGCTTTGGATTTCGGATATGAATTTAAAGTATAGGCCTACGCTTCTTTTGTGTTTAGTACAAGTTTTTTTTTCTCCATCTTCATGATATTGCTACAGCCTTACAGGAGTTCAATGCTTGTTCCGCACTCAAGTTCAAATTTCAAGTTCAAATTTTGTGTTTCCATTTTCAACAAGAAAAATACAAATTACATACAATAAGTAAACTACAAACAACATTTTACAAAGTATACAAATGTAATTATACAAGAGCACATGTTATTTTTCTTTGCATAACAAAAAACATCATTTATTTTATCCTTAATTAAGTTACAATGAATTATATGATAATCATATCATACAATCTAAATCTTTTCACATGGTATTTATTTCATTCTTCATAAAAAAATATAAACAATACATACAGAGTATTAAAACAAAAATGAAATTTGAAATGTCACATGTCAAGTGTAAATGAAGGGATCTACTAAAAAAACATGGCTTGTAGAGTATGAACCCCTCAACAAATAATATTATAACAAATTAACTCAAACTTAGCAAACCAGATGGAAATTACTGAAAAGGTGTAGATTGCACGATATGTCTTGAGTCTGGTTTGGATGTAACAAGGGCATTTCAAAATGGCGCCAACGGAAAATCCTAACATTTTCACCAGACCTTTGCATGTTCGATTGATGAGCGTTATATTTCCATAACTGAAACAGTTAAACCTGCTTTAGTGACCACTTGTCTACAAAGACAATATTTGTTATCGTCCTTGATAATGGTTTCTCATTGAAACATGTACTAAAGGAACCTGTACATAAAGACCATCAGCCTATAAATATAGTCAACATTGACTGATTGCCATAAACACTAACCAACAACAACAACAAAGACCACTTTTCTTGTCTCCCTTGGGTGGTCTTTATAGACAGGTTTCACAGTATAACTATTGAAGTATCAGGTGACATACGTTATTATTTAAACGTTAAAACAACTTATTTTTTAGCTCTTGGGAGGCTCAAACATCAAATTAACGTTAGTATCAGAGTTGCTGATTTCATTTGAAAATACATTGTATACTTTTGTTGTCATGGAATGTCCATGCGATCAAAAGGTTTGATCCAGTATTTACATTTCTCAGGGGATAATTTTCCAAAGTTTGGTACTCACTTGGCAAAATACAATTTCATGTATTCTTAATTGTAATGATTTGGCAAAGGTATAGGAAAAGAAAAAAAAATGTTTATAACGAAGGCATTACTGTGATATAAGATATGACAAATATAGAAGAACTCGAGTTAAAATAAAAAATGCTCTGTTTTCCTCTACGTGTAATTGCCCGGCCCCTGGATCCGTTACCGAATAGAGAACCACCCATTCATACCTATACCACATTTTGTAGTTTTTTAAGTATGTGAACAAATTATTTTTCCCAATATATGTTTCTTGAGAATGTGACATATCAAAGTATTCAACAAAGGTCCTAATTCACCCAGTCCTCCTTTCATACTTGAGTTATAAAAAACACATAAAACAACAGATTTACAAGGGGTATAAATGATTTAGTTGTTAACTGTATATTCAAGCTACACCGCTTTCTCTCTTCTATTCGGGCCTTCTTGAAAAGCCACTGGATAAATCGAAATCTAAACAAGATTAAGCCTTTACACAAACCCTAACTTTCTTTGCTTTCAATTGATCCTCTTTAGAAGAAATGCATATGGGGGGCAAAGAGCACTATTTTATTTTCTGCCCCCGAAATCGCTACCCCCTTGATCACCAGGGGAGGGGGCCAGTCTTATTTTTTTTAAACAAATAGAGGTAAAATTCACTTGTTTTTATCTGTTTTTCCCCCAGGGGAGGGGGCCCCCCTGGATCCGCCACTGTACGTAACTATGCAAAAATGATAGAGAAACTAAAAAAATAATAAAGGTGAAAAGAAGTCTTCACTATTATCAGTTGCATTGACTTAAGAGGATTGACTGAGGCCAAAGCCGGTCTGCACTAGTTTGGCCAGGAGGATTAGACCTCCAAGGGTGGTCACTGACAGGTGGTCATCTCATCAAATCAGCTCTCAATTAACATAGTAAAAGGGGATTATGGGGGACCAGCGGGTACCGCTTAGGCATTGTTTGCCATATAGAGGGCGCAAGTAAGTAGTGCAGTCCAGAGCCATCTATACACAGAGTTTGGTCAACCCGGTTCGAGTTGGACACAATATTGCGACCACTGCTTTGTTGGGCAACCACAAAACAAAAGAATATACGCCATGTTGTGACCCAGTGAAACCAAGTTGGCCAAACTCTGTATATAGATGGCTCTGGTGCAGTCCCGCTTTTCCGATGTCCCCGTGTTCGAAACCAACGCTTGGTACAAATTGCCCCTAGCAGTTTGTATTTCTCTATATTGGTCTGGTCTTTCGGATAGGACTTAAAGCCATATATACATCGATGCAACCTATCCATCAGCATCATATCTAAAGAACATACACAAACCGAAAACAATACTCTTAGTAGTTTTCGAAGAGCCTGTGGATCATCTTCATTAGATAAACTTTCCCTATTGTTCGGATGGCTGATTCACATTTATTTCACTGAGAAACAAAGGCTTATAAAATGTCATGTCATCGAACCACCTGTCAAAACAAATCATTTCGAAAGATTAAAACAAAAACCACTTAAAGCTTGACAAGTGTCACAGCTTGTCACCAAATATTGACGTTTTGTTATTTTGCAGGTAATTCATCAACCACATATTCAATGTGAAGACATTTTATGTAGAAATTATATGATTTGATAAACAAACAACGGTTCAGTTTGGGGAATTTGGTAAATAATGGTATTTGGCCCAAGCGTGAGAATCTTTGTCTGTCCCTGAATTGCGGACTGATTAACCAAACTCCTTGATAGCCCATGCATGAAGTACGTAATTCTCTACGCAAATAAGCTTCCTCCTGTTGGCAATATATATTTCTCTTACAGAAGAATACAGATAATAACAAATTGTTATGATCAGTTTTTTGGATTTGGTTCATCCACTAAAATTATTGTCGAATAGGGTACCTGTACAACAACCTTGAAAGCAACTACTCTTGAACTACTTGCCTAAGCCAAGGAAATGTAAAGTCACATCTCCCTGCTGCGTGATAAACGTTGTCTGTCCCTCAATTGCGGATTGATTAACCAAACTCCTTGATAGCCCATGCATGAAGTACGTAATTCTCTCCGCAAATAAGCAACCTCCTGTTGGCAATATATTTTTTTTGACAATTGAAAGAGTACAGATAATAACAAATTGTTATGATCAGTTTTCTTGGATTTGGTTCATCCACTAAAATTATTGTCGAATAGGGTTTATTGTACCTGTACAACAACCTTGAAAGCAACTACTCTTGAACTACTTGCCTAAGCCAGGGAAATGTAAAGTCACCTCTCCCTGCTAGCGTGTTAAACGTTGTCTGTCCCTGCATGAATTGCGGTGTGTTTAAACAAATTTATTGATAAGCCATGCGTGAAGTACATTATTCTCTCCGCAAATAAGCGCCCTCCTGTTGACAGTATAATTTTTTGACAAGAGAGTATACAGATAATACAAAAATTGTTTTGATTCTTTTGGGAATTGGTTCATCCCCTAAAATTATTGTCGAACTTGCAGGGTTTATTGTAACATGTACAGCATGATAGAAAAGACTCTAAGTGAATTCTAACCATGATATCAAAGTATCTATATAGCTATACTTGCATATATAAGTGTGATGAACTTTGTCTGTCCCTAACCTGACCCATACATGTCAAAGTGATTGTATATGATTTGATTACAAAGTCCATCAACTGTAATAACAATTGTACTAATCGGTGAGATCTTAACACAAATTCATGACATGCCAGACAAATTATAACAAACAAGTTTTGTGATTAAGATGCTTTTATGTTTTTATTTATTAGGAAAAATTTTATGGTTTGTTTTACTTGACTGCTAAGAAAGCACGTGTATGCTTGTAAGTACGCAACCAAGGGACCGACCAATTTAGGTTCTCTCCGAGGGACTTGGTAAATGAGGATTAATGCCTTACCAAAGGGCACTACGCACCGAATTGGCTTCGAACCCGGGACCTCCCGGCTACGAGACCACTGATGTACAACTGAGCCTTGGCGTCTCCAGTTCATTCACATCGTACAAGAATATTTTGCGTTACAAGGCATTAGTCTAAGAACGAATATGGAATAAAATATCACATGACCTTATAAATGGTATGCAAATATGCATTATTCCAATGAGATGTCAATGTACAGAAATCCAATCGTGCTAAAACTTTACAAATTTGGCATTCCGTGTATGGGTATCTGGTAGTAACTGAATAACACAATAATAATAATAATAGATCCATTTATATAGCGCAGCTACAATAACAAGTATCATATTATTACCCCGGCTGTAGCTGAGCCGCCATAGGTGCTAAACCATTCGAGAAATATCTTCTTACCGGGTACCCATTCACCTCACCTGGATGGAGGGTAGCACATGTAGATCAATGTCTTGAAAAATGACAGTAGTGCCGTGGCGGGACTCGAACCGCAAACCATGTGATCCACAGTCCGGTGACGTATCCACTAGACCTCGAAACCTCCATATGACGAAAATTACAATGCAATTTATTCCTTTGTAAGGTATACGTATGGTATGAAACGAATTTCTTGATTGAAACCAATGTCACCATATGAATTGGCTTCAACTTTTGTCAATTTCTACAGTTCAATTGTAATGAGTTTATTCACGTTTTTGTAGCGTTAATAGTAGAGGAGCCTAAATGTACCATAGAATTAATGAGTTTCTAAATCAATGTTATTTGTTATGCTTTACAAGTAGATATCATGAAAGGATATAACATTCTTACTTATTACCTTTTCCTCTGAACTCATTTAACATTACCCAACCTCCGATGTAGACCAAAAAGCATAAAAATATTACAATTGAACCTGAAACATTGTTCACATTTGCACAAGCACGACGACAGTAATGTCATGATTTTTGTTTGTGCAAACATGAACAATGGTTCAGGCTCACTGCTCTATCAAACTAGATTTTTAAAAAAGCATAACATTATTAACAGTGTATGTCCATACCCTTCTGATCGTGCAAAAATGTTGCTCAGAATGAGAAAAAAATAGACTGATTTGAGAAAATGGTGATAAAGGTGAATGGAATTCTTTAGGCTTCATTTCAGTTACCAGGTGTAAAAATGTCGGTGGGAGGGAGGGAGAGAGAGTGAGAGAGAGAGAGTTAGAGAGACAAAAGGAGAGACATGGAAAGAGAGGAAGAGAAATAGAGAAAGAGATAGAAAGGGAGAGAGAGAGGGATGAAGAGAGAAAGAAAGAAGGAGAGGAAGAGAAAGAGAGAGAGATTGAGAGAGAGAGAGAGAGAGAGAGAGTGGGAGAGAGAGAGAGAGTTAGAGAGACAAAAGGAGAGACATGGAAAGAGAGGAAGAGAAATAGAGAAAGAGATAGAAAGGGAGAGAGAGAGGGATGGAGAGAGAAAGAAAGAAGGAGAGGAAGAGAAAGAGAGAGAGATTGAGAGAGAGAGAGAGAGAGTTAGAGAGACAAAAGGAGAGACATGGAAAGAGAGGAAGAGAAATAGAGAAAGAGATAGAAAGGGAGAGAGAGAGAGGGATGGAGAGAGAAAGAAAGAAGGAGAAGAAGAAAAAGAGAGAGAGATTGAGAGAGAGAGAGAGAGTTAGAGAGACAAAAGGAGAGACATGGAAAGAGAGGAAGAGAAATAGAGAAAGAGATAGAAAGGGAGAGAGAGAGAGGGATGGAGAGAGAAAGAAAGAAGGAGAAGAAGAGAAAGAGAGAGAGAGAGAGAGAGAGAGGGGGGGAGAGAGAGAGAGAGATAGAGAGTGTGGGGGGCAAATACAGACAGGAAAAGATAAACACTATACAAAAACCCAGATAGACAGACGGCAGACTAGACAGACAGACAAAAGGTGGTAGGGGGGGGGGGGGGAACACAGGCTTATCAAAGGTAGAAATATTTCAGAATCTTCTCTTGGAAGACAGTGTCAATATTATTGTCTTGTTCGCACATACCACGTACATGTCACAGCTATACATCCAAGCAACATGTCATATTAAATTCAGACCTGACCTTGCTGGTTATACTATTTCCTTTATTGCATAAGGGCCGATCGCAACCCTAAAGGAAAAATCCAACCTTAACAGCAAATTGCTCTGGAAGAAAGCAGGAACATTAAAGAACCAGATTGAACAAAATCGGACAATAAGAAAGTTATGATTTTCTTTTAAAAGTTGTTATCACCATACGCGTAAATGAATTTTAAATTGGTCTTATTGGTAATATTACTGTGATGTTATGGCGGACAACACTCCCATTTGTTCAAATACACAAAATTTACTAGTATGTCAATTTTTCCCCAAATGTATGACTCAGGAGAGTCTGTTCTATTTGGAGGACTTATAATAATATGCTATCCATGATAATGTTTTGGTAGTACCCCAAGGGAGAAGGTGCTTGGCGAACAATACAAATCAATCATTTGTTTGTACTCGACACAGAAGATGTATTGACTTTATATTTCAAACACAGCTTTCTCATTATTGGTCCGATTTATTTAAATTTTTCACCATTTTGTTCACTTATCTTTCTGCTTTCATAGATCTACAAATAAACTCATTATACAGTGCGTATAAAAAAGTATCTAACTTTGGTAGCTTCTAATTAAAAATGTATAAGCTTTACGACCTTGGACTATATTTCATGGTAACGTGTAACTAAAACCCTGTCTAATGATACCATATTTATAATTTTGCTGCTACGGATTACTGAGCAGCAGGCTTTTCAAAAGTATTGTCAAAATCCTCTTGTACCAAGTTTGGGCTGACGCAATGAATGTAGGTCAAAAGCCATTATGTATGTGTTATCTCATCTAAAAGCAATTGCTCACTTATATAAATTGACTGTTAGGCAGTTGAAAATAAAAGGTGTTAATATCAGCTCAGACTAAAAGGAACTGCTAATGACAAGCAACATTTATGATATTCTCTGCATCAATGTGATGATTACAATCTTGACTTCGTTCGCATCCCTTGTTAAAGGTAACCCTTCGCATCGAGTGATACAAAATGGATAACAAATTATTTAGGATGTTATTTTTTTGTTCATGAAAGTCTACCTTCAATCTATTTGAGACTTATAATCATACGTGTTCTTTCTTGCATTTATGTTCAGTAATCTTTGAGTTTTCATTCGCTATTCGAGATAACACCCTATGCTCCTCACGCGTGTAAAATGGCACAGCAGATAGGTGAGCAGAGAGAACTTAGATATCATGAGATAAGAAGTTAGTATGCTGTTTAAAATAATCAATGGTTATTCAATGGATTGAAACAAGGTTTTGCATAATTTTAAACAATGAAGCACTGAAGCATGAGGCATAACTAATTTTTCAAAGGAATTAAGACCAAAGAAGTACTGTACATGTACATGGCCTGACCCATATTTGTTCCATCAGCCCCTACTTGGAACATGGCGATTTTGGCAACGATTTTTAAAGACCCTGTTGCTCAGACACCCACTCACTCACCCGTGGAAAAAAAAATTGATAGGGAATCATTGGAGAAAAAAACAAGTTACTCATCATCGTGAGATAGTTTTCTAAGCCATATTGGTCTTGACTTTTTAATTAGGAGCTACCAAAGTTGGCTACACTTTTTTTGTATACGCACTGTCGAGGTTGGGTTGCCCTTAAACTACAGAGGGATACTTGCGTAGCATCTCTCGCGAACTTCATTGCCTTGTAATAGGGACTTTTAGATTTGCACAACGACAACGTGGATTGCTACGATCGACGTCCTTTTAATGCACTGCCTTGAATGGACGTCACACGTATCAGTCCACGCAAATCTAAAAGTCCCTATTATAGAAAGCGACGTACGAGTGTTCTCGTTGTTCTCGTTGCTCATATCCTAAACCGGCAATTAACCCCAAGTAATTACATTTTTCGGTTGCATAACTTCCTACTCCGCCCCCGCTTTCAATTCATGTGCCTCAATGTGGTTTTTCTAATAAAACGAGCGATAAAGTGTTTCTTTTTCTTGTCCTCAATATTTTAACCCCATATAATTACAAATATAGGGAGTCATTTCTACCCAACCTCCGTTGTTAAATTCGTGATTTGTCATTGTGTTTTTTCTTCTCCTAGCCTGACCCATAAAGTCAATTGTCTTTTAATTTTAACGCACACTGTCGATTCGATCTCTTTTTTCTTCTTCATGTTAAATACCTAGCACCACCCGCGTGCTGGTGAGGGGGGGGGGGGGGCTCTCCCCATGTTCCACTCCCATAAAAAGAAAAGGAGAATAGTAGAAAGGCAAAATAAAGGAAAAGAAAGAAGGGAAGAAAGAACGGACAAAAGGGAAAAGGAATCATTTCCATTTAAAAAGAAAGCCACTGCCACTTTCTTTAAAATACCGTTGGTTCCATCAAGTTTATATCGTTAAGCCATTAAAATACTTTTTTAGGGCCTATTGTGTTTGGTCTTCAGGTGTCTATCTACTTACTAAATTTAAAGAATGTTTAAAGAGTCCATACCCTCTAAAAATGTATACCCCGGAAATACATTCTCATTATTACAGGAGGCGTTCTATCAAAATGTTTAAATGGCTGTTTTGGGGGAACCCCCTCCCACTTAGATATGTCGTTCGAATGCAAGGAATATTTGTTGAATCACAGTTCTCTTACAATAGAACAGAAATTCCCTTTGGCAGATGCCTTTATAACGAAATTTCCATTGGATTTTTAGATTTGTATGATCATTAGGAAAACTAGATGGCAGCATTCCAAGAGTTATCGCGTAAATTATTGATTTGTCGGTAGTCTGTGTATTGTAGAAGTGTAGTTTTAACTTATTCAGGGGCGGCGGAGCGTCTTGCAAAGTGAGCAATTTATGGAGAAAAAAGGGGGCACCTACAAAGGGAAACCTCTAAGCGAAAAATATATAATTTCCAAACATTGGTATATACATTGTGATTACTTTATCAGGGATAATTTCAATATTTGTTTCTTTCTGTACATGGTCCAAAATACTGCATCATACTTTGCAGTCAGGTGTGATGGTCTGTATATTCAATTGAGAGCGAGCGAGCAAAATTTCAACATTCATGAGGTCGCAGTGCGAAAATTACATCTATTAAAGAAAAAAAAATACGAGCCTAATGGAGTTTTAAACACAATTTAATCAGGAAAGAATAAAAAGACCTTTTAAAAGAAACACAAATTAAATCAACTTTAAATGCAAGCGAGCGCAGTGAGTGAGCTTTGGGTGAAATTAAAGAAAAAATTTGCTTCGAATAAGGAGTACATTTATAGTCAAAGGAAAAGAGGTACTTGTCAAAATATAAGGGGCACCTCTCAGATTTGAAAAGAGGCAATTATTATAAGAGGTAAATTAGGGGCACTCATCGGAGGTGATAAGAGGCACTTCATGTATCTGAAAAGGGGCACTTGTGAGAACGGAAAGGGGCACTGATTACAAAGGTAAATGGGCACTTGTCAAAGGAAAGGAGCACCTATCAGATTTTAATAGAGGCATTTTATCAGAGATGTGGGAAGGAGTGGATTTATTAAAAGGCTGCCGTAATGAAAGGAATTCGAGGAATAATTTCCTACCTTTATAATCAGATCATAATTTCTCATGGTTGGGAGAGGTTGGGAGGGGAACCCCTACTCATGAACCCTACATGATATATCCTGAGGAAATATCTGCGGTTGCGATATCATCCAAACATTTTATTAAATATAAAGAATAATTCTGTGCGTCAGTGAATTATCAAAGGGGTTCAAATTCCAAAATTTAACATCCCCACACATCCCCATTAAAAGTATCCTATCCATTTAGCAATGAAAAACGAATAATACATTGTAAACATACCTTATGAATTTCATTGTCTGCTGATAATACATATGTTTAAAGGCGTTGAGTTTTGGTAATGTGACTAGTTGCAATGTGAAAGAAACTATTTTATTTAAAAAAAATGTTAAACTATGTTTTACATGATAATAATTATGTACTTTAGGGATTTAAAGTTATCAAAATTATCAAGATATTGATTCAATTTTGATTAATATCACATACAGTGAACAGCAACGCTCATACAATTAGATATGTGGGACCACACACTCATGTAGCGTAAATGTTTGGTCCCAACTTTTAACTTTGTCTTATAATAATATATCGAATACAAGGGAATTTAAAGAGCGATCATTTCCCAGGGACATTTTTTTTAGCAATGAGACTCCCAAAACGAAGGAGGGACTTCATAAAGAGTTTTTCGCCTTTACCAGACTCATCCTCTTTAAACATTTCCGAGTTAATGTTTTTTCGAGTCAAATCAAGACAAATACTATTATGGCTTGTGGACTATGAAACGGTTTGAAGGGTTTGTTTTGTGTGAGCTTATCATGAATGCAAATATGAGTAATATTAAATTTGAGTCGCTTCGCGAATGGCGTCATTAGCAAGAAAAGCGATGGGAGAGACAGGGTGGTGTGTATGTGTGTGCGTGTGCGTGCGTGTGTGCGTGTGTGTGTGTGAGAGAGAGAGAGAGAGAGGGAGGGAGAGAGAGGTTTATTGAGAGAAGAAGTGAGGGGTTGAGAGATAGAGGGTGAGGAAAGAGGGAGGAGATATAGCGAAAGATGGAGAATGGGAGAAAGAAGGAGAAGAGAGATTTATATTAAAAGAAGGACAAGGGGGAGGGTTCGACAGGCCCCTTCCACTCTATTACATTTTAGCCAGATGCCCTTTGTAGTTACTTTATGTAGAAACATCTTTATGAAATATCTTCATGATAACTACCAGATCACTTTGAACGTGCATTGCACTGAATACAGCCATAGTTGAAGACCGAAGAAGGTTGCTTAAAATACAGTTTTGAAGACCAAACGGGTCGTGAGTTGTTGAAGAGATCATGGCTGATGTCAATGACGTCAGAAAGAATGATGGTTCGGTGGATGATGGGGAGAAGCGGGTCAAGGTCTTTCTCTGGTGTAGCCCTCGCACAGTGTCGACAGCGTTCACGAAATGCATGAGTTTTATCGAGGGAATGGAGGTATGCATCGCGGCGTCACAAGACTCATTTTCGATGTCAATGATGATGGCGTTATTAAACCATGTTGATCGTTATTGGTTTGTGTTTGCGAATCTGGTGGTGGCTACAGTTATGTTCATGTTGATGGTGATGGTGGTTGGTGTTAAAGATGTGGTGCGGTGGTGGTGATGATGGTGGTGGTAGTGGTGATGGTGGTAATGGTGGTGATGGTAATGGTGGAGATGATGATGATGATGATGATGATGATGCTGACGATGACGATGATGTGATGGTTCTATTGATGGTGGTGGTTATGGTAGTGATGATGATGATGATGATGATGATGATGAAGATGTGATGGTTCTAATGATGGTGTTGGGTTGAAGTGATGGTAATGATAATGGTGGGTATGAGACTAGTTTGAAGTGAAGGCTTGGGCCCTGTTTCATAAAACTTGTTATCAATAACAAGTTACGATAACTGTTTATGGCATCTGATTGGCCGAGAGCAAATTTGGCATAGAAAGTTAGCATTCGTTATTGATAACAAGTTTTATGAAACGGGGCCTCGGTGGTGACATGAACGAGTGATGCGACATATCTTCGTCATAATGTTATGCTGTAATAACCTGTATTTGAATCTATCAATGTTAATTCCCAAAACACTTTAGTGTAAGCTATTCTGGGGGTGTTTCACAAAGACTAAGATTGACTTTAAGTTGGATTTAACTATGGCCGGCCGTTCATGCCACTGTTTTCTCTCACCATTTACTGGCATTGTTCTCTCAAGGGACGTACAAATCATGATCATATATCTACATAATTTACATTTTTTGATAGTTCATTATTGAAGGAAAAAATATTAACTAAAGATCATTATTGAAGGAAAAAATATCATCTAAAGATCAAAATTGAGAGACCATGGTGAGAGCGACCAGGGACATGAATGGCCTGCCAGAGTTAAGTCCAACTTAAAGTCGATCTTAGTCTTCGTGAAACACCCCCCAGTTCATATTCTCTGAGATCAGGATTTAAAGTTTGTGACACTCTCAAATTGCTAAATCATTATCACTACAACCACATGCGTGCAGGTATATGATTTTATAAGTCACATGATTTGAAGGGATGACTTGGCTATACATTATAGAATCATACATTGATTAGAATACGTGACTTACATTTGCACTCGTTGGCAATGATAAAGGTCATATATCTTATGATAACACGTGCATCATGAGTAAACCCTTCAACTTCACGAGGAGGTGCGATGGCTCAGCGGTAGAGAAGTGGTCTCGTAACCGGGAGGACATGGGTTCAAAAGGTCGATGAGATACATGTAGTGCACTTTGTTAAGGTTAATAAATAAATAATATAATTGATACATCATCAACAACAAAATTTACAGAGTAACATTTACAAATAATTATCATGAAGAAGGATAGTCAGATATGCTAAGCTTGAAGGCGTGGTAATCCTTTATAAAGCTGACTAATTACTATCTAAATATCATTGCTTTTATTTTTATTGTTGTTGTTATTGTTGGAGTTGTTCCTGTCATTAATAACTGTATAGTAGTAATAGTAGAAATAGTAGTAGTAGTAGTAGTAGTGGTAGTAGTGGTAGTAGTAGTGGTAGAAATAGTAGTAGTGGTAGTAGTTGTAGTAGTAGTAGCAGTAGGAGAAAGAGGAGTAGTAGTACATGTAGTAGTAGTAGTGGTAGAAATAGTAGTAGTGGTAGTAGTAGTAGTAGTAGTAGTAGTAGTTGTTGTTGTAGTAGTAGCAGTAGGAGGAGGAGGAATAGTAGTACATGTAGTAGTAGTAGTAGTAGTAGTAGTAGTAGTAGTAGTGGTCAGGCGCGTACGCAGGGGGGGGGGGGTTGGGGTTAAACCCCCCCCTCGAGTTTTTTGTATGTGTATGTTTTTTGTGAAAACCCCCCCCCCCCCTTTTGAGTTTTTTTTTTTTTTTTTTTTTTTTTAATAATAAAAAAAAAAAAAAAAAAAAAAAAAAATTATGCCAATGGCTGACCTGAAAAAGGTGGCCTTACCCCCCCCCCCAACGGAACAAAATGTCAAATTTTCAAATTTCGAGATCAAAAAAAAAAAAAAAGTGTCCTCTTACCCCCCCCCCACTGAGCGACTTTTTGGCCGGCGCGATTTTCAAATTTTCCTGAGTCGTTGCGATATTTTGGGCCCGATTTTAAACCCCCCCCCCCTTGAAAAAATCCTGCGTACGCCACTGGTAGTGGTAGTAATAGAAGTAGGAGTAGTAGTAGTAGTAGTAGTAAAAATAGTAGTAGTAGTAGTAGTAGTAGTAGAAGTAGTAGTAGTATAGTAGAAGAAAAAAGGTAGTAGCAGTAGTTAGTACGGTAGGAGCTAGTAGAAGAAGTAGTAGTCGAAAACGAAGAAGGAGAAGAAGAGGTGGTAGTAGCAGTAATAGTAGTAGTAGAAGTAATAGTAGTAGTGTTATTATTACTATATATACATAAATAGTATTATTATTTTTCGATCTTTAACTCAGGTCTGGTCGGAGCCTTTTGTCTACTCTTACTTGTCGACCAAGGAAGCAAAGGCTCATCTCAACGTCGATCTCCCTCTCGCTCTCGAAGGCAACGAAGAGGTTTTTGCGAAGACCACCGAGCTGATGAAGAAATTCACAGGGTCTAACGTCATCACCGAACGAATCGTGTACGAATTTATCTAACAGTCATACAGAATAGATATTCCACTAATAATGCGCCATCGAGCTGGTACTCTATTTTTCGGAGCAAACGGATGTCAAAGAATCAAAATATTAAAACTAACCTGATTCTCGACATCAGATTGCTGCCAAAAAAGATTTAAACGATTTTTGTTAAATGTTTATCATTATTATCAGTAGAAGTATAATATTAATAATGAATTTATATAGCACAGCAGCCTACATCTACCTACTGCGTTGCTAGAGCTCCTGATGTGCTTTAAAAAAGTAATTATATTTAAAGGGACACTTATTTAAAAAAGTCTCATTCCAAAGAATAAGTGTAGGGCAAGTAAGTTATTGCTGGAAGATGAGATGTATTCCTGCCTTTTGATGTACAATATTCCATATGAAAGTGTACAAAATATATATAAATGTAGATTTCTTGGCACGATCGATGTGATGCCTTTTAGCATGAAATGAGCGCAGTCATTTTCTTGATAATGTTACGTACATGTACCAGGCGAACTTGTACATGTATCATGCACCAGACGTTAGTTGGAAAGACTTTTTGATTCAGTAAGAAAACCTTTACTTTTCAATAAGGGGAAATTATAGCTTAGAAGGTAAAGATTATATTTGACGAAAAATCATTCTTATACAGTTCTGACCACAAAACTTCCAAATACATGTAAAGTAAAGCGTATTCGTATGATATCTTTGACTTTAATAAACAGGTACGCTAACATCAAATCTAGACTAGAGGGCGCAAGAGGGCGCCATGTTTTCGTCAAAGACATGTGTCTCGGCATCGGCGAGAAAACATACCACTGCCTTCCCAGGGGCTTCAGGCATACCTTCCTCATTCGCACGCCAGAGAGGGCGATATATTCCTTCCGCAACTCCTACTTCAAGCACATGAAATCCCAAGGCCTCCTGGAAGGTGAGGCAGCCGAGGCCGCGACCTTTGACCTCTGGCGTGATGACAAACACGGAGACGGTGGCTACTACATCCTGGCCGTCCATGACTTCTGGAAGTACGTACGCGCGGAGCTCGAAGAGGAACCGATCGTCATTGACGCGGACGACCTCTTAACGCACCCGAAGGAGGTCATGACGAAGTACTGCGAGCTGGTGGGCCTGCCCTTCAACGAGTCGCTACTCCAGTGGGACTCGTCCTTGGACACCTTCAAGACGTGGAAGCAATGCGGGGACGACCAGCTGATGCAGATGGTGGATTTCTACGGCAGGGCGATGCACAGCTCGTGTTTCATGCCACCGAGCACCCCTGTGTCACGTGATAAAATGACCCCTGACGTCATCAAAGGAATCGAGATGACGATGGCGGGGTACCTGGAAATGTACGAACATCGAATCAAAATTTAGAGGCATTCTTAAGTTCGTCTAATGACAAAAATTATGTATAGCTATAGAATTTGAGAAGTGTTTAAAAATGAAAAATAGTCATGCCAAAGAATATTTGTATTATTACGCGATCAATACTGATTCCGAAGAGCTTTTAGAAAGGTGGATTTCCGCTGTAGTCAATAGTAGTCGGCGTGGTAAGATATATTTTTAAAAGACTTAATTAAATATTTTGTGAAAAAGGCCCTGTTTGCAAGCATATGTTACCCCAAAAGGCCCTTTATGTATTTTGTATAATAATAATAATAGTGGGTTCTTGTATAGCGCTCATGTCAGTCAGATTTGACCCTCCTGGCGCTCCCGATTATTACCCTGGCTTTAGCACGGCTGCCAACCAACTATACCTCGCCCAGACATGGCTTTCCATTTTTCAGACCGCTTATTATGCATGCATGATATGGGACAATACTTGGTATCTTTCGTTTGCTATTTCTGATCTTACGATTTCTAAAAAGTCCTTTAAATATCATTTATTTGTTCTTTTAATCGTTACGTGCGTATTTCATAACATTAGGGACTTTTAGATTTGCGTGGACTGATACGTGTGACGTCCATTCAAGGCAGTGCATTAAAAGGACGTCGATCGTAGCAATCCCCATTGTCTTCGTGCGAATCTAAAAGTCCCTATTGTACGAGAATCATCCGCCATTACCAGAAGCTTAACATTACATGGCCTTAGCTCCAATAGTATCACTGGGAACATTTCATTTGTCGAGGTGTATATTCACAAATGGATTTTAATTTCTTTAATGATAATAATAATATTGTTTACACATGGCCTCAACAGCACTGTTCTCCCCCCAGACCCTTGAATTATCATTACCCCAGCAATTGCAAGGTACCCATTATACACATTGGTGCTTTTATATGTTATTCCTAATGAATTTGTTTCAAAGCAATTGTCACGATTGTTAAAATTATGTACATTAGACTGTTAGGGGACGAATATAAAATAGAATATAGAAAATTTCTGATAGATCATAATGGTATTGAGTCAATTAACATAACACTACCTTCAAAAAAGAAAATTAAACGGAGGTATAAAAAGTATGACATTATGAATATACCGTGTACCTGTTTGTCCTTAAAGAGTTTGCCATTCTGATGTTTAATAGTTATCGTAAGGATTATATAGCTTTAACAGTAAGTAAAACATTCACAAAATTAATGACACGATAAAGCGAAAATAGATAAGCCAAACAAAAAAGCAAACGTGAAAGTGTTTTCAAGTGTTATCTTTTATCTTGTGCGTATTACAACCCAACGAAACTTCTTTTTATGTCATCATTTCCCAGGGACATTTTTAGCCATGAGACTCCCAAAACGAAGGAGGGACTTCATAAAAGAGTTTTTCGCCTTTACCAGACTCATCCTCTTCAAACATTTTTGAGTTAATATTTTTTCGAGTCAATACTATTATGGCCTGTGGACTATGAAACGGTTTGAAGGGTTTGTTTTGTGTGAGCTTATCACGAATGCAAATATGAGTGTTAAATTTGAGTCGTTACGCAAATGGCGCATTAGCAAGAAACGCGGTGGGATAGAAAGGGTGGTGTTTATGTGTGTGTGTGCGCGCGCGCGCGCGCGTGTGTGTGTGTGTAGAGAGAGGGAGAGATAGAGAGGGATATAGAGAGAAGGAGTGAGGGGTTGAGAGATAGAGGGTGAGGAAAGGGGGAGGAGAGATAGCGAAAGATGGAGAATGGGAGGAAGAAGGAAAGAGAGATTTGTATAAAAAAAAGGGACAAAGGGGAGGGTTCGACAGCCCCCTTCCACTCTATTACATTTTAGCCAGACGCCCTTTGCAGTTACTTTTTGTAGAAATATCTTCATGAAATATCTTTATGATAACTACCAGATCACTTTGAACGTGCGTTGCACTGAGCACAGTCATAGTTGAAGACCGAAGAAGGTTGCTTGAAACAGTTTTAAAGACCAAACGGATCTTGTTGAAGAGATCATGGCCGATGTCAATGACGTCAGAAAGAATGATGGCTCGGTGGATGATGAGGAGAAGCGGGTCAAGGTCTTTCTCTGGTGTAGCCCTCGCACAGTGTCGACAGCAGCCTTCACGAAATGCATGAGTTTCATCGAGGGAATCGAGGTATGCATCGTGACGTCACAAGACTTATTTTCGATGTCAATGATGATGGCGTTATTAAACCATGTTAATCGTTATTGGTTTGTGTTTGCGAAACTGGTGGTGGCTACAGTTGTGCTCATGTTGATGGTGATGGTGGTTGGTGTTAAAGATGTGGTGCGGTGATGGTGATGATGATGGTGGTGGTGGTGGTGATGGTGGTAATAATGGTGATGATATTGACGGATATGATGATTTTTGGGGGGATCTTTTTGAAATAAATCTTTATTCAGATAAAATCACGGATAACATCATACATAAATATTCATAACAGGCACGTAATCACATGTTTAAATGAGATCAAATCAAATTATATTCCTGTAAATCAGTAATTATTTTCTTCCATTTAGTAATATTCACATCTGTTGTCTTAGTTTTATTTTCCTCTACTTCTAGTCAGTTTTTCAACATAAACAAAACATATTTGCTTATTATTTTCGTTACTACATTTTTATTAAATTAATTTACAACACTCGCTTTATAGTTTGCACATAAAGCACAATGAAGTAGTAAATCAATATATGTGACATTTTCCTTTGCGATATGAAAACCATATACAACACAAATGGGTGAGAATATAAAATTTCTACAGGAGTTACATAATAATATTTCAATAAAGACAAATTCTTTCTATTAAGTGGGATTCTCTGTGGTTATTTAAATTGAAGTATGTTCGTGATAATTATTCGATACAATTCAACTTTAAATGTATGTATAATATTTTACCAACACCTGTTAATTTATTCAAATGGAAAATCAAAGAAAACGATTTGTGTTATTACTGTAACAAACCTGGTACCATATTACATGTATTTTTTGAATGCGGAAATATTTACCCATTATGGATTTGATGATGATGATGATAATGATGTGATGGTTTTAATAATGATGGTGGTAATGACGGTGATGGTAATGGCGGTGATGGTTATGATGGATTTGATGATGATGATGATGATGATGATGATAAGGATGATGTTGATGATGTGATGGTTCTAATGATGGTGGTGGGTGGAAGTGATGGTAATGATAATGATGGGTATGAGACTAGTTGTAAGTGATGACCTGGGCCGTTTCATAAAACTTGTTATCAATACAAATTTACAATAACTATTTATGGCATCTGATTGGCTGAGAGCAAATTTGTCATAGAAAGTTAGCATTCGTTATTGATAACAAGTTTTTATGTAACGGGGCCTTGGTGGTGACATGAACGAGCGATGCGACATATTTTCGTCATAATGTTATTCTGTAATAACCTGTATTTGAATCTATCAATGTTAATTCCCAAAACACTTTAGTGTAAGCTATTCTGGGGGGGGGGGGGTGTTTCACAAAGACTAAGGTTGACTTTAAGTTGGATTTAACTATGGCCGGCCGTTCATGCCACTGTTTTCTCTCACCATTTACTGGCATTGGTCTCTCAAGGGACGTACAAATCATGGTCACATATCTACAGAATTTACATTTTTTGATAGTTTTGATAGAAAAAATATTACCTAAAAATCATAATTGAGAGACCAATGGTGAGAGCGACCAGTGGCATGAATAGCCTGCCAGAGTTAATTCCAACTTAAAGTCGATCTTAGTCTTTGTCAAACACCCCCCAGTTTATATTCTCTGAGATCAGGATTTAAAGTTTGTAACACTCTCAAATTGCTAAATCATTATCACTACAACCACATGCGTACAGATATGAAGAGATGACTTGGCTATAAAATATCGAGTCATATAATTGATTAGAATACGTGACTTACATTTGTACTCGTTGGCAATGATAAAGGTCATATATATCATGATAACACGCAGGCGCGTACGCAGGAGGGGGGGGGGGGGGGTTGGGGTTGAACCCCCTTACCTTTTTTGTGTGTGTTTTGAAGGAAAACCCCACCCCCTTAATTAAAAAAAAAAATTGTGGTAATGGGTGACCCAAAAAAGCTGACCGTACCCCCCCCCTCAACGAAACGAAATACCGACCAAATTTTCAAATTTTGGGACCCCCGCCCCCCCCCCCCCCCCAAAAAAAAAATGTCCTCTTAGTAGTTGTAGTAGTACTAGTAGTAATAGTAGTAGTAGTAGTATTAGTAGTAGTAGTAGTAGTAGAAACAGAAGAAAAAGAAGAAAAAGAAAAAGTAGAAGTAGAAGTATTAAAAGCAATATTAGTACGTTAGGAGTAGTAGAAGAAGTAGTAGTAGAAAACGAAGAAGGAGAAGAAGCGGTGGTAGTAGTAGTAGTAGTAGTAGTAGTAGTAGTAGAAGTAATAGTAGTACTGTTATCATTACTATATATGTGAGGTGGTCGAGAACTCGAAATCAATGACAGATCCTGTGAGAGGGCCAAGCAAAGAGTGCCGGCTTGTCTCAGCACTCCGCCCTCTACAGGTCACAGGGTAATTTCCTAACCCCTTACATCCTTCCCCACTTAAAACGTCATCGCCCTCGATGACCGAAGGAACAATATTCAAACCATCAACTACCAACAAACGTATAACACATAATAACCTTGCCACTAAGATAGCACGTGGCGACATAACACCTATATGAAACTGCACCATTACCTGTATCTTTCCACTACACAGCAGTCCCCTTTAAGTGTCATTGTGCAAGCTCGCAAAAACACAGTATACACTATAAATACATATATATGAACACATAATTATAAAAATCCCAACATGGCTAATTTACTGACTGTTACTAGCGTCGAGACGTCAAACCCAGCATAAACCGTCTCGCCAAAAAGTTATCTCCCAACCTACAAATCAAATATGTATGCACTAAACATGATATATCGCCATTAAATTCGCACAAAATGTCTAATGAAATCGGCGCTTCATATTCAAATGTCAACCACGTATCACAAGCAGTAAGTATAATTGAACCTCAATAAAAATGAATGGGGTGACCCAATGCTGGACGGATCCATACCAGACCCCAAAACAAGCTTAACAAGTACATAAAAAGGCATGTGTACATGATATACACAAATCGTATGCAATATCTTATCGCATATCTTTCTTCTTTGCAAATATCAAAAACCAAAAATAAAATTTGTTGCTAAAAGTCATATCCTGTCTCTAAACAAAAACATAATCCTTTATGTTATCAATCAAAACTATAGAGCCCAAAAAAAAAAAAAAAAAATTCAATCAGGAGCCCCCTAGGAAATCTTATCTCTACTAATCAATGACAATTAGTGACCAGTAAAGCCAATATCCGAACAATACTAATACATGTAGGAGTCAGAATACCTCCTTGGGGGGACATTACGGGTACTTCTCACCGGGTTAACCCTAGTCCCCTCCCCAGCATTTCCAGAGCATACCGAGTCAGCTTCGCTCAAATGGGTCGAGTCGATATCTGAAAGGCTGCCTTGCCTCCCTAGCACAGGTTCTTCATCAAGACCGCCCTCCGCCTCTTGAGACCCTGCTGAAAGTTCTTGAAGTGATGGCGGTGGAGAAATTTCTTCCGCGCCTGATTCAGAGGATGACTGGCCAGATTGTTCCATCCGTCCTGGCTGCAAAATAAAACCCCTTGGTCCGGAAGAATCGGATGATGTTCCACTGTCGGACATTGTGTCAACTGATGGGTCGTCGTTCTCCCCCTCTGACAACCAGGGGCAGTGCTTGAGTTGGGAGCGGTGCAACACTCTCTCTTTACCAAGGTGATTTCTCACAACGTAAACTGGCTGGTCAGCATAAGGGCGTTTGATAACCATGCATGGTTCGGACTCCCAAAAGTCAGCTAACTTTGCACGGCCTCGGTTTCCATGACGTCTGACAAGGACATAATGACCTACTCCGAGTGGCTTTTCAAATATCTTCCGAGCATGGAGGGCACGTCTTGCAACAGCTGCTGCTTCTGCATTCTTCCTTGCTATTGCCCTAGCAGTTCGTAGTTCTGACTGATGTTGCTGGACATAAGACTTGACGTTTCCTTGGCGCCTTGGTTGTCCTTCCCCACTTAAGACCAGACCATGGGGAAACCTTCCATTTCTCCCGAACATCAAGTAGAAGGGTTCGACACCAGTACTTGCATGGACAGTGTTGTTGTAGGCATATACCAAAGAGGGCAAGTAATGATTCCAGCGTCGCTTCTTGCTCTCAGGCAGAGATCCTAGCATGTTGTGCAGAGTGCGGTTCAGGCGCTCACACTGGCCATTGCCAGCCGGGTGGTAAGGCGTAGTGTGGCTCTTCTGGATGCCATACATCTCGCAAAGTTCCGCTATGATGGTTGATTCGAAGTTGCGCCCTTGATCGGAATGGATCCTCAGGGGACATCCGTATGGGGTAATCACATGCTTCACTAAGGCCTTCGCACTTGTAATGGCACGCTGGTCACGGGTAGGTATGGCCCAGGCATACTTTGTGAAGATATCAGTCACAACGAGCAAGTTCTCACATCCGTCGCTTGATGGTTCTAACACAGTGAAGTCCATGGCAATCAGTTCCATCGGTGCAGTTGCAGTCATCGTCGAAAGCGGTGGTCGAGTCTGGTGGACAGGGGGCTTGCTAACGGCACAACGTTGACACTTCGCACACCACAGCTTTACATCATTTTTCATTCCACCCCAGAAAAACCTGTCGGCCAGCAAACGGTACACGCGTCTAGCTCCAAAATGGCCCGTTTCATCATGGAATCTGGTAAGAACTTCTTCCTGTAGATCCTGGGGGAGAACAATCTGGAAATGATCAGTTGCATCCTTGGGGGATTGTACTTTACGGACCAAGACCCCATCCCGCAGACTAAGTCTCTTCCAGTCCCGAAGGAGACGCAAGGATACTGCAGGGCAGAGACCTCTCTCCTCCCTGTTCGGTCGGGATTCCCTTCCAACAAACCCTCTCACTGTCCTCACTATTTCATCGCCTTCCTGATGCTCTTTCAACGACTCTGACGTATACCCTGGCAGCGAGCTAGTTCCTCCCTCGCGACAAACTCTGATCTGGCTGCTAAGGGAGTGAGGGACTTCAATCGCTGGTAAGTGCAGCCCAAATGTGGCCTGAATCGTGGTGCTTGCCACTGTGTTGGGGCCTCCGGTATCCATGCCATCAGGTGGATCCAACCGTGACAGAACATCTGGTCCTTGATTCTCCTTTCCGGGTCTGTACTTTATCTCGTAGTCAAAGGAGCTCATGCGCTGTACCCATCTCAACTCTGTGCAACCGAGGTTGGCCTTGTCAAGGAACAACAGTGGATGGTGGTCCGTAACAATGGTACACTTCTGGCCTAAGAGATAGTCCCTGAAAGCTTCTGTCACAGCCCACTTCACCGCTAGCAGCTCGAGTTTGAATGCACTATAACGTCCACTACGCTCTGCGGGTCTAAGTGTCCTTGACGCATAAGCGATGACATGGTTATTCCCGGTAGCATCTTCCTGCATGAGGATGGCCCCTAAGCCGGATCCACTAGCATCAGTCTCTACACGGAATGACTTTTGGAAGTCTGCATAGGCTAGAACGGGTGTGTTTATCAGACACTCTATCAACTTCCTGAAGGCAGCCCTCGCATCTTCATCCAGTGTCACCTTTTGTGATCCCAGGACAGATCCCCTCTTGCCCTTCTTCACTCCCGGGCCTGTTTTAAGGAGACAAAATAAGGGTGCTGCAATGGAGGCATAGCCTTGAACAAACCTCCTGAAGAAGCCAGTGAAACCCAGGAAAGCTCGGACTTCCTTGACAGTGCTTGGCTCCTTCCATCCCTGGACTGTGGATACCTTCTCGGGGTCTACGGAAACACCGGCCGCAGAAACCTGGTGTCCCAAATATTGAACCTCTTGTTGAAGGATATGACATTTTGAGGGTTTCAATTTCAATCCATACTCTTTCAACCTGGAGAACACCAGATCCAGCTTCTGCAAGTGGGAGGCAAAGTCACGTGAGAACACAATTATGTCATCTAGATAGATCAGAACACTAGAGTAACACAAGTCCCCGAAGCATCTCTGCATCAGTCTCTGAAACGTTGCTGGGGCGTTGCTAAGGCCAAAAGGGAGTCGTGTGTACTCGAAGAGGCCAAACGGTACGGTGAAGGCTGTTTTCTCATTGTCTTCAGGGTGCATGGCCACCTGATAGTACCCACTTGTCAAATCCAGTAGGGTAAAGTATCTTGCACCTCCGAGTGCCTGCAGCGACTCCTCTATTCTAGGGAGAGGGAAAGAATCACGTCTTGTAAGACAGTTCAAGTGCCGATAATCCACGCAAAGTCTAATGCTTGAGTCCTTCTTTCTTACTACAACAACCGGTGATGCCCAAGGGCTCTGGCTTTCTCGGACAACTCCTCTCCGGACTAAATCTTGAATATGGTCGCGTACAGCCTGATACTGTGTAGGGGGTAATGGTCTGTGTCGCTCTTTGAATGGCTGAGCACCACCTGTATCAATACGATGGGAGACCTTGTCTGTGAAGCCAAAATCCTGGTCGTGAGCTGAAAACACTTCGCGATGTTTCTCCAGAAGACACTCTAGGTCAGTGCGTTCTCCAGGAGACAAACTCGTCCAGTCCACATCCACTGGATTCTCACGATTCTCGACTGACAGTTCATCTTGCTCTACCTCTCGCACGACTGATGCATTGTAAAGGACACCCAGTTGGACAGCCTTTGGGATCACGATCTCCTCGTCTTTCTTATTGCAGAGCACGATGGGGAATCGCCCTTCCTCTATCCGAACAATACATGGCTGGATATCTATTCCTACCGGTAAGGCGCTACATTTCTCTGGCTCTAGAAGCACTTCAAATGGTCCCTCACTCGTTCCACTCGTACTTTTCGCCTCAAGCACCACTGCCTGACGTGCGGATATCACGACACTTCCCTCCTGTCTGAGACGGGCTGTCCCAATGGCATCCCTCGCTTTGCTCAACTCGATACGGTTGCTGACCGCCTTGAAAGCCTTCTGCCAGGCTGTATTTGTATCTGGCCACTGCAACTTTGTTAAGTAGTCTTGTCCTTCCGCTTTGAACAGATGCTCCCAGCATTCCTGTAATATGTTCATGCCTAAAATCCCTGATGCGGTTTGGCTATGTTCGGTGGCTGTATTGTCTCTGATCACAAGAACAACTCTACCAGGAATCAGGTGGCCAAGCGCTTCCACGTTCGTTTCAAAATATCCCATGTGTGGTAATGCATCCTTGCTCGCTGACACGACCGTGAATGAGGTTGGAATCTGCTCCATCCTAAAGCCCGCCGGCCTTAGCTTCTCATTAAAAAATGTCTCCCCTACTGTTGTTACCTGGGACCCTGGATCCAGCAGGCAGGGAACCGTTATCCCTCCAAACTTTACTTTAGCGGAGTAGCACTCCCCGACAGCCCTGGAGAGGAAATTGTCAGCCACCTTGTCGCCAGTTGCAGCCCTCACCTCCGACTGTCCTACCACTGGAGCCTGTTCTTGCTGTTGCGGTCGTAATGTAGGCGGTGGTACTCCATTTTGTGGCGTCCATTCCGAAGGAATCGAAGATGATGGGACAATTGGTGGTTCTGTACGTGGCGGCATCCATACTCCCGGGTTGGGCAAAGGTACTGGTAAGGGTCCGGTCTGCTGTACCCAGCCCTCCCCAGGTGGCTGCTGGGAATAAGGTTGCCCAGGGTGAGATGCCCAACCATCGGGTTGGGGAAACGGTGGCGGTGCAGATGGTCCCCCTCTCGGTGCCCAACGTCTCTCCCTTCTGCCACGTCTATATTGCTCTGTATACTGGGGGCCCTGTCCCCTGTCTTGACGAGCCCTGGTATCTTGAATTCCTTGTCTCTTATGTGGACATTCCCGAGCATAATGTCCCCAACCGTTACAATTGAAGCATTGTACATTCTCTGCATTTCGAGGCAAGGGTGGTTTCAGCGATATTGCTAGGTCGCTAACCGCTCCGACGACTCGATTGGCCAACTCTTTTACTGCCTGCATCACCTCTTCTACATCTGGCCGGTTCGTTGGTGTTTGTAGCTGTGACTGGAGGGCCGTCTGGTGCACTGTTCCTGTGGAACTCTTGAAGCGGGCCTCCTCCCGCTGTTCCCTCCTGATGGCCACCTCTCTGAGTTCCCGGAATTGAACCGAGGTTCCCCCTTCATACCTATCTTGGAGGGTGTTCCTAAGGTGTCGGTCGCCGATTCCCTCGATAAACTGCTCAGCTAGGGTGGCTTCTGGTTCCGAATATAATCGGTCACTCCAGTTCGTAAGGCGGAGAAAACGGTTTTCGAGGTCCAACGCGAAATCTCTGATGCTTTCTCCTTTTCGCTGCTTCCTCTCCAGGAATAGTCGTTGGAGCTCCCCCACCGGGACATGGTCCGCATAAGAGTCCTGGATGTACGAGAGGATATCTGCGATGCATTTCCCTTCTCTAATTAGCGACTTCACCTCCATCTTTGGTCCGTCTTTGAGGTAATCTAGGATGAATGCCCCTTGTTGTTGGTCAGGTATGGCGTACTTGGCAAAAGCACTCCTCATGGAGTTGACAAAATCTGCAACCTCTCCTGGCCGGCCTCCAAATGTGGGCAGCTTTCTTTCCGGTGCCATAATAATCTGGGGTGGGGGGCGGGACAGCAACTTTCCCAACTGTCCTTGGACACTATCCCCGTTTTCCACTTTAGGTTGGAGAAGTGGCCGGTATAAAGCATCACTCCACTCCCCTATTGGATGGATCTTCCCCCCAATAGCAGGTACAACTACCTCCTCTCCGTCTGTGTCTAAATACACCAGCCCCTTGGCCGTGGGGAAATTGGCTTGTAATGCTTCTAAGCTGAGGGGCCCATCTGTTTCCATCAAAGGAAACTTTAATTTCCTTCCCCCCTCTTCAACCTTAACGTACAAAGCCATATCTGCAAGTATCAACAAAAATTAACAAAACTATGTGCCAATTGCGTAAAAAACTTGCCTATGTCTATCTTAATCTCAAAGATTTCGATTTCAATCATAAGATATATTCACTTAGAAATTAATCCTTTAAACTAAAACACCTTCCGAAGGATTTAAATATCAATAACCAAAGTAACTATCACATGTTCCAAACTGACTTCAAATTTTCAATAGCATCAATATCAAGAATAATTAATGACCTTTCCATAAAAGTTATACTCTATTCTTCAATAAAACAACTATCTTAAAACTTAAAATACATTCTTAAAGCAAGTTCCTGAAAAGAGTTCTTGAAGCGAGTTCTTAAAACGAGTTCTTGAAGCAATGTTCTGTCAGCACCTTGTCATGCACATCGTCGTCGCTCTATCACTCATTGCTAAATTATGTTCAATGTGTCCAGGCATAACTATTATCGTTCCACGACTATTATTCAATGAACAGCACTCCTTCTAAAACTATACGAGTTCTTGACGTACATCTCTACTTGACTCCTTGCGAGGTCTTCCGGACATGGTCTTGTCACCCTGGTCGATGATGTTGCTGTTGCACACGCCGCCGTCCACTTGGGTTCGAATCCCATCCTTCGGTCGCCAGTTGTGAGGTGGTCGAGAACTCGAAATCAATGACAGATCCTGTGAGAGGGCCAAGCAAAGAGTGCCGGCTTGTCTCAGCACTCCGCCCTCTACAGGTCACAGGGTAATTTCCTAACCCCTTACATATACATCAATAGTATTATATCGATCTTTAACTCAGGTCTGGTTGGAGCCATTTGTTTACTCTTACTTGTCGACCAAGGAAGCAAAGGCTCATCTCAACGTCGACCTCCCTCTCACTCTCGAAGGAAACGAAGAGGTTTTCGCGAAGACCACGGAGCTGATGAATAAATTAACAGGGTCTAACGTCATCGCCGAACGAATCGTGTACGAATTCATTTGTTTATTTAACAGTCATATAGAATAGATATTCCACTTATAATGAGCCATCGAGCTGGTACTCTATTTCTGGGATGTCGAGAATCAGAGTAATATTGCTAATCTGATTCTCGACATCCGTTTGCTTACAAAATACATTAAATAGATTTTTTATAAAATGGTTATCATTATTATCAGTAGTACTATAATATTAATAATGAATTTAAAGAGCACAGCAACAATTCAAATAATATTTGCATAGTTGCTGTACTTTATGATTTATAATACATATTACATCTACCTACTGCGATGCTAGAGCTCCTGATGTGCTTTAACAAAATAAAAATAAATAAATACAAAAAAAGTATTTACACAAAATATATATTTAAGGCCCCACTGCAGTACTTAGGCAGATGTTAGTGGGTGAATCGAATTTGGTCAAATTTTGTCCGATAATTGGGTTATTTTCTCCCAACCAGTTACTATCTAAAGTTACCTCATGAAAGGTAAAACAAAGGTTGGGTAGGTGTTACTTGGCAAATCGATGTTGGACAAATGTTGTCCAATAATTGGGTTATTTTCTACCAGCCATGTAGCTACCGATGAAATAATTGGGTAATGTTATTGGGCAAATTAAAGTTGGGCCATTTTTGTCCAACATTTGGGTTATTTTCTCCCAACTATTTGACTACATGTATAGTTACCCAATTAAATGTTCAAATTAGTTGGGCAGATGTTACTGGGCAAACGTAACTTATGAAACAATACGGTTCTGTTCTTATATTAGAGGTGCCCTGGTCGAGTGAATATGTCACAGGACTGTGGATCACAACAAGGTCCGCGGTTCGAGTCCCGCCGTGGCACTAATGCTATATGATGATGATGATATGATATATTTAATACTTTATCCAACTAGTGTCTAATACGCTACACATTATGGTGAGAATTGGGTGAATTTCTGATTGGGTAAATTTGGGTTGGTTAAAATGTGGGTATTTTCTTTTTATCCAACACTGGGTAAATCATGCAAAATCTTTAATTGACCCAACAGTTGGTTGGACACATAATCGCCTTCATGTTGGGTAAATTGGACAATTTTTTGCCCATAATACAGTCGAAAAAAACTTTCAAATACATCATAAAGTTACTATGTCCTATTTGCAGGCCAACAAATGAAAAGTTTAAATTTCAACGGCATTTGAAAGACAATACTAATTTAGAACTTCCCTCAAAACGAAAGGGCTTGAAAATGGCTTTTTGTGGGAAATAACGACCATTAGTTGTCGAATCGGCTTAAGTGATTGCAATCACCTAAGTAAATAGTCTGATTTTCAGACCCTTGTACCGAATGGTGTACGTTTTGTGCTGCACAAAGAGTCAATCAGATTAATTTTGGCCATTACAAGTAGTGGGTTATTGGTGTAGACAAATGCTCATGTACCTGTTACAGCTCATTTGATGTAAGTTATTTCCAAAGATAAAAAGATGTCAGTCATGTACTCAATAGTGTCTGACAGAGGGGTCTAGAAAGTAAACGGGTTTCCATGCATACGTTGAATACTAGGACACTGCTAACGTTTGAATTTCACAGATAGGATATACATGACATATTCATAATTTCTGCAAAGTTCTACAGAATTTGATGCTGGCCGCAAAAGGGACATAGTATAAAGCATAATTTGTATGATATCTTTAACTTAAACAGGTACGCTAACGTCAAACCCAGACTAGAGGGCGCAAGAGGGCGCCATGTTTTCGTCAAAGACATGTGCCTCGGCATCGGCGAGAAAACATACCAATACCTTCCCAGGGGCTTCAGGCATACCTTCCTCATTCGCACGCCGGAGAGGGCCATATATTCCTTCCGCAACTCCTACTTCAAGCACATGAAATCCAAAGGCCTCCTTGAAGGTGAGGCAGCCGAGGCCGCGACCTTTGACCTCAAGCGTGATGACAAACACGGGGACGATGGCTACTACATCCGGGCCGTCTACGACTTCTGGAAGTACGTACGCGCGGAGCTCGAAGCGGACCCGATCGTCATTGACGCGGACGACCTCTTGACGCACCCCAAGGAGGTCATGGCGAAGTACTGCGAGCTGGTGGGCCTGCCTTTCAGCGAGTCGCTTCTCCAGTGGGACTCGTCCTTGGACACCTTCAAGACGTGGAAGCAATGCGGGGACGACCAGCTGATGCAGATGGTGGATTTCTACGGCAGGGCGATGCACAGCTCGTGTTTCATGCCACCGAGCACGCCTGTGTCACGTGATAAAATGACCCCTGACGTCATCAAAGGAATCGATATGACGATGGCGTGGTACCTGGAAATGTACGAACATCGAATCAAAATTTCTTAAGTTCGTCTAATGACAAAGATGATATAGCTATAGAATTTGAGAAGAGTGTTGAAAATAAAAAATGAGTCATGCCAAATAATAATATTTGTATCATCATTACACGATCATTACTGAATCCGCAGAGCTTTTAGAAAGTTTCGGAATTATTTTTTTTATATCAGCACCAAGGAATTAATTTTATTTTGTTGTTAATGCAAAAGAATTGACTATCACTACTATGTGCACTGCTGCACTGGTTAGAAGTTAGTCTGCAATTATAAATAAATGGACCATTTCTTCTCTCTCTCATTCTCTCTTTCACCCCGGCCCAGTTTCTTCTCTTTTTCAGTCTCACCTCATCCTTCCTTTGTATCGTTGTTGTGTGTTTGTGGGTGTGTGCATATATGAGATTGACACCTGCTGTAGTTAATAGTCGTTGGCGTAGTAAGATATATTGTTTAAAGACTCAATTAAATATTGTGTGTAAAATGCCCCATTTACAAGCACATTTTACCCGTAAAGGATCCTGGTCTTTTATGTATTTTGTATTTATGATTTTCTTTTTTTAATGAATTAAATTGAATTTAATTATTTACTCATCATTAAACCAATTATAACTCGCTAAAGGTGCATTGACTAAAAAGCCCAGACATAGTTTTGCATTTGTCAGACCGCTTGTTATATATGCATGCATAGTATGGGACAATACTTAGTATCCTTCGTTTGCTATTTCTGATCTTTCAATTTCTAAATAGTCCTTTAGATATCACTTATTTGTTCTTTTCATCATTAAGTGCGATTTTTATTTTATTACTATACAAGAATCATCCGCCATTGCCAGAAGATTAAATAGTATTCCTGGGAACATTTCATTTCTCGAGGAGTGTATTCACATATGGAATTTAATTTCTTTAATATTAATAATACTTTTAATGCTAAATATATTACTCATTGCGGATGTAGTATCGAAAATAATATCGCTAGGTATATTCGTTTTTCTCGCAATGTATGGTCAACAAGGGATCTAAACGCCGCTGCAACAATTCGTCAGGCGATAAAATATATTGTAAGCAAGCGTGTTTTATAATAATTTTATTTACACATGGCCTCAACAGCACCATTGCTGTTCTCCCCCAGACCCTTGAATTATCATTACCCTCAGCAGTTGCCAGGTACCCATTTACACATGGGTGCTTTTATGTTATTCCTAATGAATGTGTTTCAAAGCAATTATGTACATTCCATCAACCGTTTAAGGCAATGACTGTAAGGGGACGAATGTAAAACAACATATTTTCCTTTGTATGAAGATTTGTGATATATCATAATGGTATTCAATTTACATAACACTAACTTCTAAACGAAATTTAAACGGCAGTTTATAACAAACGCGTTTACATTCTAGATAAAAGTATAAAAAGTATGACATTTTGAATAAACCGTGAACCTGCTTGTCCTTAAAGAGTTTGCCATTCTAATGTTTCATAGTTATCGTAATGATTTTATAGCTTTAACAATAAGCAAAACATTCACAAATGACCTGACAAAGCGAAAGAAGATAAAGCCAAATAAA
The DNA here is from genome assembly GCA_035222895.1 of Strongylocentrotus droebachiensis. NCBI lineage: Eukaryota > Metazoa > Echinodermata > Echinoidea > Camarodonta > Strongylocentrotidae > Strongylocentrotus > Strongylocentrotus droebachiensis. Next base: position 9,672 of record JAVYIG010006987.1, on the reverse strand, counting down.
AGAACAAACGTGAAAGTGTATACTCAAGTGTTATCTTGTATCTTTTGTGTCTTACAACCCGACTAAACTTCTTTTCATGTCAATGTGAATATCCTATAATATTTCTCATGACAGAGCATTGCTCTCCAAATGCCCTCACATTCGAAATTATATGACAAGAAATAGCTGAAGTGTTTGGAATATTATTTCATCCCACATGTTCGCGTAGTCCCAGTATAGCTGCGACTGCCAGCAAGACTGAATTAATATCTTATCACTCTGATGATTCCAAAACTTCATAGTATATACACAAATAACGTGCTACATACTCAGCCTTTTACAATCACTTCCAGACAGTTTCTTTAGATCAAGAACCCGTTTCACAAAGCCTTTTCTTAATGACAAATGACAAAAATCGTCGACAAATCCGCTGATAACCAATCAGAAGCAAGGATTTCACTAGCTTATAACAAAAACTGTCATCTGACACTGATGAAAAGTTTTGTGAAATGTGGCCCAGGACTCAAAAAGTTGCAAGATGTGAATGAAAGAACAAGTAGGCGGGTAAGTCCATTTGCAAATTGAAAATTTATAATAATTGCAATACAGTATCGAGTGTCACATTTGTAATATAAATTATACGAGTAAAAATATATTATTGCATTTCAAATAAAGTATATCATGCTATGATTATAAATGTATATTTGTCTGCTTTTAGCCAGAATTCATACAAGTTATGGAGTGAAACACATATTAATTCTATATCATTATTACTTTCCACAATAAACTGCAGACTTCAAGTTCAAGTGATGAAATAAAAAGTTATCTGGTACCACAGTCATTTACAAAATTAGGTTCCAAAAGACCCCTGTAGGTATGCAGTGGATATACAACCAGTATACTGTATTGCAATAATGAAATTAATATGTTAAAGTTACTTTAATAATAATAATAATAATAGCTAGTTCTTATATAGCGCTTTTCAGGACCGAAGGCCCTCTCAAAGCGCTTTACAGATATATATATATTATTACCCCGGTCATAGGATTCAGGCTTACTCCCTGGGGAGCATTCCAGCCAGGCGTCTTTTTTTACAAGAGCACACTTGCTAATCTAACCACATTAGCTTTCGCATCCTACCGGGTACCCATTTAACACCTGGGTGGAGAGTGGCAAATGTAGATCAATGTCTTGTCAAAGGACATTAGTGCCGTGGTGGGACTTGAACCGCGAACCTTGTGATCCACAGTCCGGTGACATATCCACTCGTCCACGACACCTCTTTGACAGTAAAACAAAATATGTAGAAAACTTTGCAGTTTTATTACATTATTATACAATATATATAGCAATAAGTATGTAAAAGGGGGTATAGCTCAGTGGTAGAGCATTCGACTGCAGATCGAGAGGTCCCTGGTTCAAATCCGGGTGCCCCCTGTCATATTTTTGCAGGTCTTAGACAAGTATAAAATGGAATTTCTATAGCAGGTTACGTCACTTCATAGTTTGTGGTGTTTTTTTTTACGAGGCAGTAGGATTAGGCTTCTAACAAAAGTTAGCTTATACCAAAAGGGAATGGAATGATGAGATTTGTGTTTAATTGAAATTGGTGTTATATAGGAAAACACAATAACAATATCCATATTTCTCTTAACATACTCAAATTTATGGAAAAGACTTAAAGTTAAGTAAAAGAAACATAGCTAAAAGACACCTCTAAATGCAACCGTTCAAAACGGTTTAAAATGCAATATACGTAACTTTGAAATCCGAGAAGAAATTTAATTCCTATATTCCTTTTCTTCACTTAAACACAATGGTAATTTGTATGCAATCAACAAAATAAAATATACTTAAACTGTGCTTTATCATATATAGAAAGGCTACACCAATTTATTCCTCAAATTTAGTTCCAAAAACAACTTCTGTCAATAGGAACATTATTTCTAATACTATGTATCATTTTTTTTCTTCGTTTACAATATATAACATACTTATACATTAGCTCAAGAAAAAAATTACAAATTATGAAAATATACAAATAGAAAAACACTAGGTTTGTCACTATTTGAAATAATTTTTAATTTATTCTCTCATTCAAGTATACTTGTATAATTTTCATCCATTGCGCAACATAACTTTAATATACAATCAAACTCTTAGGATGCTATTAAACTGGTGCGTTGCTTTCATTTTTAGTAAAACAAAGTAAGTATCACACACTGTTTTGTATCATACTTTTGTGAGGTAGAGTAATGTCTGCTCTACGATGACTGCTCAAACTATAACCATTTTAGAGAGCAGATATACCAGATTAAATGTTGATACATTTCCACGCGAGATTTACACAAATTAAAATACATGTAGTAATCTTTCCTCACAGGATATAATAAAGCTATACAAAATTTTAGAAAAATATGACAAAAACAAACAGTTTATGAATTTATAGCGACTATATAACATCCAAAAGCGCTTAGATGCTGATGCTTATATACGTATTATCTGACATATCACTGACAATCAATTAGTCCGCATACACACCCTTTTATGTAATGTAAAGAAATTAATGACTTTAGAAATGGAATGATCAGTAGTTTGAGCACCATTGTCATTAAAGGCGAGACTCGTCACTATGAGACTCGATCAGTTTCTATTTTTCAAAAAGGCAACATTGAAATACATGCAAGACACTTTACAAAAGCTTACAAAAGCTTATGAAGTCCTTCCATCATTTAACTCAAAATTAAATGAGTGAACTTTCACACACAATACAGTCAAAATGATGATCGTAAAAAATAATGCAGTGCTTATGAAAGGCTTAACCCTTTGCGTGCCACATAAAACATTCTTCAATGGAATTCACGTGTAGAGTCTGTACAAAATTTCAGCAATGGCGAAATTAAATAAGGAATAATATCGGACATGACAATGTACAATAAACATACATGTACAGTTCCTATTCTAGAAACATGCTGGTAATAAGACACGAAACAATAAGCCTACAGGTATAGCACCAAATGGAACTATTCGAGACTTTGATGGGCTGCCCGACTGATGAAGATGAAATGTAATGATAATGCCCCTTCAATGACTACTCGGCGATTAATATTGCTACTATTACTATAATACTGTCTTCTCCTTTTTGTATAATCCGATACAAAGATGACCTAAATCTTATATCATTGTCATCTGTAGGCTTCCTGGTTTCTAGTGAACATTATTGGTCATATTTGTGATTTTCTTTGAAATACTACTTTACCTGAATATCCAACAATTGGTCAGTTTGGCGCTCATGTTATTAAGATAACATTTCTTGACAAAAAAATGAAGAGATGAATAATATTGGTTTGATTATTGAAACCATAACCTGTGTGATGTCTTTTTCTTTTATAAGTAAATAAGGAAATGATGGGAGCGATGAACAGTTTACACTTTTAGGACAATTTCGTCGCCTAAGTATGGGTCATTATCTTCTATCGGAGTGTGAGCATGTTTCTTTCCTGGCTTGATGGTGCAGCTCAAAGGGAGGTGCGCCACCACCGACGAGAAACAGGCAGCTGCGGCCATGAAGAAAGCTCCCAGGTAATTTCCCATGAGATCACGACACAGACCTGGAAGTGAGTGAGAGAGAGAGAGAGAGAGAGAGAGAGGGGGGGAGGGAGGGAGGGAGAGAGAGAAAGAGAGAAAGAGAGAGAGAGAAAGAGAGAAAGAGAAAGAGGAAAGGAAAAGAGAGAGAGTGATATAGAGAGACAGAGAGAGAGAGAGAGAGATAGAGAAAGAGAGTGAATGAGTCAGAGAGGGTACATTGTGAAAGAAGAAAATATAGTAATTGATTATAATGACAATGATATTAATTTTGGCGTTGACATTTTTTCAGCAGAATTTGGGAATATCAATTCAAACGATCATATGTGAGTTTACATGTTACATATCGATAACATTTTGATGTAAATGCTACAAAATAATGTGGGAGGTGTACGTGCAATATTTCAAGTGGTGACGACTATATTACAGCGGCTGCACTTACCGTGTGCTCAGCTGTGTTCGTTGAACTGGTTCTTAATTGGTTATTAATTCAAGTACTTCATACATCTTCCATCATAATACCTCAGTCACACCGCTGGAGCGACTCCAGACCGACTGATTGTTGGCCCTCGGGTGTAATGTAATTTTTGTTCGGTCTGATGTCGGTCTGGAGTCAATCTCGTAAGTGTGACTCGGTTACAACATGGCTTCATCAAGACTGGCCTTCACTAGATCACACTTAAGGCTTACCCCACTCACATGGACGAGACCAATACCAGACCGATAGCAAATCAAATAACAACAAATTACATTACCCTGAAATGCCTGAATGTCTAAGAATCGGTCGATTTGGAGTCGGCGATGAGGAGTCGATTTTGGGGTGTGACTGAGGTATTAGTCCACTAGCGTATTTGTAGAGAGGTAAGGGGTTAAAGCTGCCCCCCCCCCCTCGACAGATTTTCAAACGTGACCAAGACATGAAAGCTGACTTTTCAACCATTATAAAGAAATGATTTCAAAGTAAATATTATCTTTACTTCTAATAATCTGATAGAACATTATACATAGCATATGTCTTGTTGATGTAAGATATGCTTTCTAATACAAGGTCCTTTAACATGTTGAATCCGATGATGTATGTCTTCTGCAATATCATGCTTCCGATGAACATTGTGTCTACACATAAGGTCACAGTAAAGAAGTTGATGATAATTATATTCACGTGTCAGAATGTTTAACACTCCATGACGTATGTCTATCTGCTAAACTTATATCAGGTAACTGGCCCCGATATTCCCCCTTCCTATTTCACCTCCATACGTGTCTCCCCCATGTCTCTATATCTGCCATGTCTGTCTGTCTCTATGTCTCTCTGTCTGTCTATCTCTCTCTCTCTCTCTCATTCTCTCTATCGCCCTCTTACTTCACATTAATTTCTGTCTACCTTTCTCCCCCGACATTGTATCTCTAACTTTATCTACCTTTCTCAGCCCTTCTCGTCTACCACTCAAATTTTCGTCCCCTTTTTCTTCCCCCTCTCTACCATTCTCCACATTCCTCTATGCCTCTCTCTCCCACATTATCTCTCCCACATTACCTATCTCTCTCTCTCTTCCCTCCCTCTTCTCTCCCTTTATCCATCTCAACTGAATTATACACTAAACTGTCGCGCTATGACAGGGCTGTTGGAACACCTACGGGCCTAGCTGATATGACACTAGACACTCCATCGATCTCCCATAGCTGTATGCTCCCCGCTAGCCAATTGCATAATCATCATAGATCTGATAATATATGTTTCTCATCTCTGTAATCTATCTCTTTCTTCATCCCTTTCCCTCTTCAATTCGCTCTGATTCTTTCTCTGACTTTTGCTCATCCTCTCCCCTTCCTTTCCCCTCACTTCCGTCCTCTTTACTTTGCTTCATGTCCCATAGACTTTTTTCATCAGATTTATTTTACACCCCTCCTTCCTGTCTCTCACTCTCTCTCCCATTCCACATTTTATGAATAATGCACCTGATTGGAATCAAGGAAGAAGTCGGAAATCAGGTCCCCCTCCCACCCCACCCCCCTCTCTCTCTCTCTCTCTGTCCCTCTCCCTCTTCCCCCTCCACTCTTCCCCCTCCCCTCTTCCCCCTCCCCTCTCCCCCTCTCATCTCCTCCCTGTCACACTCTCTCGCACCTCTCTCAGTCTCATATGAATGATATACCTGCTATGGGTGGACTGGTGAGCATAGCGATCCCCACAGCTAGAATGACACCGGGGTATGCATACTTCATCTGACCCGGCCCGAATAGTGATACACACATCACAGTCTGAAGCGTGGCGCAGGCTCCTGTCGTATAGCCTGCCAAGGCACAAAACACTACCTGAGCTGTGGAGAGACGAAAATAAAATTCAAATATAAATAGAGAGATAAATTGATAAAGGAATATGTAAATATGTAAGAAAACAAGTAAGCAATGAAGTTAGCAAGTATAGGTAAGTAATCAAGTAAAAGTTAATAATTAAAAGAATAGATAAATGAATGTAAATATAACAGATTTAAAAAAATATATAACAAGATTCACTTGAGGAGCATTTATAGGATAATTTAAGATAAGTAGTTTTATTTATTTTTGTATTCATTTATTTTTTATCTAATTAACTGTATATTTATTTATCCATTATGTTAATCAATTATTCATTCATTTACTTACTTCCTAAATGATTTATTGATTGATGGATTAATCTTTTAATTAATTAATTAATTCACTTATGAATTTATCAATTAATCATGCTATTCATTTATTCATTTGCTCACTTATATACATTTTTTTTTTGTTTTTTTTGTTTTTTTTTGGGGGGGGAGGAATGTTCTAATCCACAGCCCCCAGTGACAATACCCTTACAGCAACAGAATCATGTGCAGTATGCTATCTCAGTCTATAAATATATTTTTTTCATTAGCTAAAAGCTTCCCCACGCACATCACGATGATAAAAAACGTAGATTAATATTCTTTTCCTTAAAACATCGAAATACCGAGATTTTTTGTTTCAGTCGGATTTTTTAATTAGATTCCTGCGCGATGGCCGCATTGCAAGTCTACACAAAACCTACGAAATGTTACCCGCTTGCCCCAATATGCCCATGAATACAAGCGAGTTTGTAGAATCTCTCTTGTACTATGACCATAATGGTCGGTAAGCAGAAATATACAAAAAAATATCAAACTCCGTCCATAACTTCTTAACCTATGTCACCGTCTATTGCAGATAGAACGGAAACGGCTTAAAACACTCTTAGCAGATAACACTCACACATCTACATGTACACACCCACACACCCTCACACACGCGCGCACACGCAGGAACCCACCCCCACACACACATACACGCATGCACATGCACGCACGAACATACTTTTTTTGTGTGAAAAGAAATCAGAAAGTTCTTTTCACGCAAAATAAAACTGTTAAGTCTAGATACATACACGCAAACACACACAAACACACACATACACACCCCATGTCAACATTATATTACATGTCACTAGAAGGTTAAAGAACATTCACATTTATTTTTTGCCGCTGACACGTTGAAATTATTATATGAGACTACATCAATAGTTGCATGACCTTCTTTTCACCCAATCGCTGAGTAACAATTGGGTCATATTGTAAGTTCACAGGGACAGGGTGATTCAAAGGTTTTATTTGAATTTGATTATTAATCCAAATAGACATTTCCCTTTTCTTCAAAGGATAACGTGTTTGCATGTTAAACAATATCATGTGTGCTGCCTGGTACCATTCGATGTACTTGTTATTAATTTTGCCAATTCCTTCTTCACGATTTTAACTTCCGTCTTATCAGGGAGCTATTCTTATTCTATAATTTCCTTCGGTCTTCAGTCCTACACCAGTACTGTACATACATTTACGTTCTTATCTCAACATTGATTAAGTATGAATACTATAACATATTATTTGCCATTTACTCTTGTTCCCTATCACATTTACCTTGTACGTTTCATTTCCTTTTTCTTTATTTTTCACTTCACTTCTTCTTTTTATCTTGTTCACGGTTTTTATAATGTTTGTCTCCTCCATGCGTGCATTAGATTCAATTGACTGCCAATCCTAGCTCTCACTTTTAAAGAAAGAAATTACATGTATAGCATGTTTCACTACTTAATTATAGTGGATAAAAAGCAAGAGGGAGAACGAAGAAGAAAAAGAAGAAGAAGAAAAAGAAGAAGAAGAAGAAGAAGAAGAAAGAAAAAGAAAGAATGAGAGAAAAGAAAAGAAGCAGAGGAAAAGGAAGAGAAAAATTTACAAAAAGAGTGAGACGGGAACATCAATGAGAACACGTGGAGCAGAAAAAAAAGAATAATAATACCCCCCCCCCCCGTAAAGAACAAAAACAATAATTTTTTACCACAAAGATGTCTTTACTTTTCGACGACAAATAAAGGCACTCTTGTACCAGACTCGGATAACTAATTATCATAAAAATACTCTTTGCTCTCGTTGTCACCTCAACAAACTAAAGCAGTGGCCCATTTATCATAGACTGATTGACAATTTAATTGGACCGCGAACTTTACGATTGGGATAAAGGGCAAATTGCAAGTCCATTAGGACAAATGAATATTCCATTTATCTTTAGAAAATCGAAGGGCAATAATCGGGCAAAATCAAGGAAAGTGCAGACAACTTTTTGCGTTGTATCATAAATACAGATCAGCGTGGTAAATCATGTGTTTTCGAATTGGGATCAAATTCTAAATCTCGTGTCATCCCCGCGATAATTACGAAGCTACTCTAGATCATTCTGTGCTTTCATTCAATGCAACGTATAGCAAAACACTAATATGCTATGATAAAATATACGTGTAGGGCTTAACATAATTATTTATATTCTACATAGTACATTAAATATATTAGTAACAAAATAATAATGATGATGATGATGATGATAATAACAGTAATGATGATGATGACGATATAATACTACTTCTACTACTACTAATAATAATATTAACAATAATGATAAATAACATGCTGATAATTATCAATATCATAATAGTCACAATAGTTGAGGTTCTATATCGCTCATGTCTGTCATACATATTTACATACATTTTTGCATGATATCAAAACCCCACACATGATTTGAAAGAGGGATTCAAGATGATTTATAAACAAAAATTACAATAAAAAGAAAAAAATTCAAGCAAAATATACGTGTAAATTTTATTTAGCTTTTTTTTTCTGGTGATTTTTTTAACAAAGCTTGATCTCTACATATGATTTAAAGTGCCTTGAACTTATTCATATGTGACAAAATATAGTTTAATGATTACACGAACACTGCCCCTCAATTATTGATCAGACGGCACGTGGTGCGAAGACAGCTGCTCTGTGGTAAACATGTGACAGTAGTCAAATTCCAACCATGAGCTCAACACTACCAGGGGCTTCGTCAAAGGGGGGTGTGTGGGGGGGGGGGGGACACCCCCCTCCCAGCTGTCAGGATATTGTCGGTAAAATTGCGCTGCTGTCGGGGAAAAAGAGATAAGGGGGAAGGAAAAAAAGAGAGGGAAAAAAAAAAGAGGGAAAAAAAGAAAGGGAAAAAAGAGAGGAAAGAAAAGAAAATGAAAAGCAAAGAAAGAAAGGAAAAGAAAGGAAAGAAAGGAAAAGAAAGGAAAGAAAGAGAAGAAAGAAAGAGAAAAAAAAAAGAGGGAGGAGAGGACAGAAAGGGAAAGAAAGAAGAAAAAAAAGGAAAGGAAAAAAGAAGAAAAAAGAGTGAAAGGGAAACAAAAGAAACGGGGGATGAAAGAGAGGAGAGAGAGGAGAGAGAGGGGAGGTAAGAGTCTGAGAGAGGAGGAGTGGGAGTAAAAGAGAGAAGGGGGTTGTTGGGTGAGTCGTCTCGTCGAGGGAGCAAGAAAGGACACGGGTAAATATGTTGCTGTGTCGGGTCAGCTGTGTCGGTATTCTTGCTCGATCCTCGTGTACTATATCAGTGCAGAAGTTTGAAGTCGGTCAGATGTATATTGTCGGTCGGCCGACAAGTTTTTTCCCTATGAACTGTGACTTCTTATCCGCTGTAACGACTTTGAGAGTGACTACAACTACAATACTTGTATTTTCTCGAAGCTTCACTTTCCTATAATATCAG